>BJBW01005623.1:11774-54739 GCA_004320125.1 Scolopax mira
CTGCTGGCCATGCTCTTCTTGATGCACCCCAGGATGCCATTGGCCTTCTTGGCCACAAGGGCACAAGGACACACATTGGCTGTGTAATTCAGCTCAGGGTTTCGGTCCTCCTCAGTTGCATCTACCTTGCAAAGTCCCAGTCGCCACCCCTACAGAGGCTGTCTTGGCACATCCAGATCTCCATCCTTCTCATGCTCCTTTCACATGGGTGCTGTGCTTGAGATCCATCCAGACCAGGAAGGGGCAAACACAATAAATGCCCCTTTCTGGCTCATTGACAGCTGAAAACAGCCACTCAGCTTCCATGCCATCAACACCAACGCAGCTCCTTTCACTCTGGCTCTTGGCATTGTTCCCCAATAACTCCCTCCAGATAGGAGCCTCCCAGGAAAACCTCATTTGCTTTGACCCAGGAAGAATCAATGACTCGAGGCTTGTGTTCTCCCTCCCTCTTGCCTTCTCTGCCTCCCTCGCCCACTCTCCTCTGCAAGTAATGTCAGAGGGGAGTTTCCAGTGGGGTGATGGGAAATAGAAGGGCTCATTGTTTTGGGTCAGGGCTCAGAGACGGGGTGGCAGGAGAGAGGGGAGTGTAGCTGGTGGCTGAGCCCTGCTGCTACCCCCCAGCCCGTCTTGCCTTATCCGTAGGGATATCCATGCAGACAGCGAGTGATCCGTGACTGTGGGAGGCTTAAAGCCTCCGAGGGAGGGGACTGAATAAAATAAATGAAAGAAAGGGCCACAAATATGATTAAGGGCTGGAGCATCTCTCCTGTGAAGAAAGGCTGAGGAACTTGGGTCTTTTAGTCTTGAGAAGACTTAGGGGGGAATCTGATCAATGCTTACAAATACTTAAAGGGAGGGTGTCAGGAGAATGGGGCCAGCCTTTTTTCAGTGGTGCCCAGTGACAGGACAAGAGGAAATGGGCACAAACTTGAGTAGAAGAAGCTCCACCTAAACATGAGGAGGACCTTCTTTACTGTGAGAGTGGTAGAGCCCTGGCAGAGGCTGCCCAGAGAAGTGGTGGAGTCTCCTTCTTTGGAGACATTCAAAACCTGCCTGGACATGTTCCTGTGCAACATGCTCTAGGTAGACCCACTGCGGCGGGGGGGCTGGACTAGATATGATCTCAAGGGGATTGATGATCTCCAACCCCATATGATTCTATGAAAAAGAAGAAAAAAGGCATAAGAGATGGTATGTGGGGAATAACAAGGAGTGTATGGGGTTCTCCTGGCTGTGCCAAGGGGAAGGAGATGCTGAGAAGTGCTGCTGACTGGTCCCTTCAGGAGGCCAGAAATTGGGGACTGAGGTTTGGACCTAGCCCTGACCATAGGGATCTCTCTCCGAGGCCTCTCCATGCATGCAGTGAGGCAGGACAGGGAGCGGGGAGTTTTCCTGACAGCGATCAGGACTTTATCCTGCAGCAATGTGTGAGTGGGTGGACCCCTGACATCAGAGTCTTTGGAGAAGGGTGACGAGAGTGATTAGGAGCCTGGGAAAACTTTACACAACAGGGCTCTGACACAGCAAGGGACGGCCATCTTCCAAAGAAAGTAAATGAGAAAGTGCCCTGATAAAAGGCCATGGGGCTGCCCGCTCCATGCATTTTAGCTTGGTGTGTGTGACTTTCCATGGGAGCACCTCGGGGTCCTTCTGCCTGGAGGTGACCCAAAGTGTTTGGCACATCAGCCAAGAGAGGAGTGTCCCACCCCATCACCTGAACCCACTCTTGGAGAGGTGAAATTTGCACGTGGGAGAGGGGACCAGATGTTTCAGATCCCTCAACATCAAACAGAAGGAGAGTCAGTCACAGATGTTAAAGCCTGTAAGATCTTTTTGTTTCTTCATCCTTCAGCAAGTTCTGCCTCTGCTGTAGGTGTATAATGGGGGAGAAGCATGTCTCCTCCTACAGAGTCTGTATTTGCACCTTTTAAAGGAGATGAGACATGAATAATGCAAATATCTGCAATGGAGGAAGTTGATACCATGAAGAAAACACTGGAAAGGAACAAACTTGATGTTTTGAGGCTTAAACCAGTCAAACAGCTGAGGATAGGTCTTTGCGAGTGGTGGGGCTCCCTCCACCTCCCTTTTCAGAGGGTTTCCCCCTGCAATGGGGTGTGCTTTTCTCCAAGACTAGCTTCATCCATCACCATACCCATGGACTTTTGAGCTCTTCCCCTGCAAAGTCAACCCCAGGGAGGGCCTGAAAGGATCAGGCCGTTGTCTCGAATGCTTGCAAAACACGTTGGCTGATGCTTCGACTGGGAATCGATCAATACACTCTTTTTAGCATCAATCAGTACAGCCAGCTGACGTGCAGACGGGCTGATGTATCATGTGCTGTCACAGGGAGGTGTGCTGAGGAATGAGGTTAAAGATGGAGTCATGTGTAGAGAAGAAAGCTGTCGTCAGGGTGGGTTTGGTTTTGTTTTTAATACTGAAGACACTTCACATGCAGCAGAAGGCAGGGCATCTTAGAAATTGGTGTTGTGGATGGTGCTTCAAAGAATGCTCTATGCTCCATAGGTTGTGTTAGTGGGGCTAAAACTGAGTGTTTGTCTTGGGGCAGATGGAAACTGGACCTCATGTGTTGGTCTGGGTTGGAACTGAATGAGGGACATCAAGCAAAATCTGTCCTGTGCTACACGCAGGAGCTTTATGAGGCTTTTTAGTTAACTAGGGCGTTTGATTAAAATATTCCATTTGTGATGTTTCTCGGGCCATCCTGCTCTTTGGAAGCATCTGCCGTGAGCCACTCGATGCTGTTAAACGCTGCCATTAAGACTAGGTGGGGTGAAGTGTGGACCTGCTGCTCTGATGCTCATGTAATCTCAGATAGCATCAAGTTGTTGAGTACCACTTGGGGATGACAAGCTTCAAGATTTGCATTTGTAATTAAGAATAAGAGCTTTTAAAGCCTATTTTTTTTGCATTTCTTTGTACCTGATGCTTTCCACTAACCAACTGTGGCTCAGGTTGTGGAGGAAGGTGAGAAGCCAGAACGACGTGTTTGGGGTTTACATGCTCCCCGCTGCTGCGTGCATTACTGCTGACTCAGCTCTAATTTAGGCAATGTTTAACCTTCTTTTTTCACTGTGGAAGGGCCTGGTCAAAACCTTGGAGTTGTTTCCTTCAAAGCATGGCAGACTTTTGACTAATTATGTATATTTAAAAAATAAAATAAAAATATCAGTTTGCTAGAAAACCAGACACCAAAGCATGATCAGAAACGCAGCTGCAGTACTCTCCAAGTTGTATCTCAGATGTCCAGTCCTTGGATATTCCTGGATATTTTTATATCTGCTTCTCCTATTTTCCCACCTTTATCCTTTTCCACCCAAAGCCCAGTGACGTGGGCTGGGCTTGGTTTCATTTTCTTTCCCCCAAGCTTTGGTCCTTGCACTTTCAACTCTCTCACTAATATTTATCCACCTACCCTGAATATTAGGAACAAGTTCTTTACTGTGAGGGTGGTGGAGCACNNCCCTTCCCTGGAGACGTTCAAGGTGAGGCTCAACGAGGCCCTGGGCAACCTGGTCTAGTTGGGGGTGTCCCTGTGACTGCAGGGAGGTCGGACTAGATGACCTTTGAAGGTCCCTTCTGGCCCAGATGATTCTATGATTCTATGAATATGGCAGGGTCTTGGCATTATAGCACCAAGGTGGGTTGCAGACACAAGGGATTTTAGACATGCCCATCCCAACAGAGCAATGAATTGGTGCCAGGGGTTGGGACACCCAATGGGCTTCCAAACTTTCGACCCTTGTGCTGCCATGTTGCTTCCTGGACTCATGGTTCTCCGCTCTCCCTGCTTTATGAATAGGAAATTAAAGTCTACTGGGATTAAGTGCCTCTTTCATGGTCTGCAACAAGTCCATCACAGAGTTGGGAACCAAACACCACCATCCTCCAGTCTCAACTTCACCTTAACCCGTTTCTAAGCCACATCCCAGCACGCTCTGTCCCCGCAGTCTTGTGTTGAGAAACTCCAGGTTTTATGAGCCAAGTTCACTTCATGTGTGCCTTGTCCACCAAATGAGGTTAGGAGTGAATTCAGCCTGTTTAAAAACTCAGTCCGGCTGCCAGATGGGAAAATCTGATGAGTGGAAAGTCAACCAGACATGGGAAAGGAGGGGGAAAAGGCGAGCGTCTGTTGCCAGCGCCGCGTTCGTTGGGGGTTTGCGCCACACTGCAAAAATCAGTGGATTTACTCTGGTTTTGGGGGAATAAACACGTGGCAGTGCACACGTGTGTGGTGGTAGGTGAGCTCGGTTGGGTAATAGGAATAAATCTTGCTTTCCTTTTGAGAAGCTAAAGCATGGTATAATAGCGATGGGTATAATTTCGTACGGTGAGCCGCTAATTTACCGTGCTGTTTTGGCCATCAAGCGCAACAGCTAGAGGCTGTTAAGATAATTTAGTGGAGGTTTGTGGTTATAAATACATTTCCATCATGACTAAGGATTCTAATAGATATTAAATTCAGCCAAAGGGGTTTCAGTATTTTATTTTTTTCATTGCATACTCCCTAGTGTTTCTGTTTTGACTTATTAATCTTAAGGAATGAGCTGAGGGATGGCTATTAAATGTTTTTTAACGTATAAAATAGGAGTTGCAAAAGGAAAAAAACAACAGTGGATGATGCAATTAATTTAGTGTAATCTAGTTGTTCAGACTGGGGCTCTGGGGTGTCCGACTCTTGGCTGCTGATAGTATAGTGCTGGGTGACATGCAAAGCTATTGTAATGCAATTCTTGGTCATTTACATGGTTTTTCACTTGGAATGTTTTAGGTAAAAAGAGAAAGAGTCTTTCCCATCCACCTTGGCCTCGTGCAAGATAAGTTGTGCAGAATTAAGAACCGATTTTTGAAATTTAAACACAACTGCATCCAAAAGTCAAGGTGCCCACATGTCAGCTTAGGACCTCAAAAGCCCGCAGGACGTTAGCTGTGGATTCCCAACCCTGTCCTGCATCCATACAAAGACCTCCTTCCCACCACTGAGAAGCAGGCAGTGTGAGAAGCGATGTGATCTGCTGTGGGAATGCCTCAGCTCGTCCTACTCTGCTGTCCTTAATCCGAATAATAACAAGAAAATGTTTGAAAGCTTAGTTTGGAATTGGATAGCTCTCCAAAAATAGGCTCTCCCTGGAGATATCTCCTACTTCCTGCTGGGCTGGAAAAGCTGTGCTGACAGCCTTTGCGCCTGGATATTTAGGCATCTCCTGGAACCTAGAGCATAAAGGAATGCAAAATAATAGAGGAAATCAGTTGGACTTGTTAAATTTCAGAAGAACATTTGGTTTGAGCTCTGGAAAGTGTTCCCCCCCACACTTCTCCTGTGTAGAAAAGTACCTGAGCCAAACCCCAATATTTACAAATATTTTTGAGATCTCCCAGACTGTAGGGCTCAAAATTTTTTGAGATCTTCCAGGCTAGACCCTCTTTCTATAAATAGTACCTCTTGGCTTGAATGCTTCTGAGCTCCTGGAAAATGTAGACCCCGAACAGGGCTCCTTGCATCCAGAGCTATGTTGGCTCCAACTCTGTCTTCATGTGCTCAGAAATGGGGGAAGGAATTGCATTTAAAAAAAAAAAAAAAATGCACTGACAAACTTCTGTTATTTTGTTACATTGGAAGGTCTCTGACAGTGTCAAGGAATAACTGATACCATCTGGTATATCTGAGAAGTTTGTCATCAGGAGCTTTATCTCCTCTTGCCTCGAGGACGATGGGCTGAGCCTGGAGACGACAGGCTTGGAGGTTTCCTCTCTGAGGGCTGCATGTTTTGGTACCCTCATCTTCCCAATGTATGGAAAAAGTGCTTTTCTTCTAATTCTTAACATTTCAGGGGGTTGTCAACAGGAACCCACTTTTCCCTTTGTGTGACTTGTATTTTGCTTGCTGATTTCCTGGATTTACTGAGCACTGACTAGAACCACCTCTGCAAGTGGTTCAGATGAGCAAGAATCAGCCCAGAAAGGCTCAATCTGGCCATCCCCATCATGTTGAACATCCCACAAATCCATCCTGAACCTCAACATGCAGCCATGGCATGTGGAGCAACCTCCCCATTCCAAGCAGGACTCCACAAAACCAAGGCCAAAATACAAAAATAAATAAAAAAAAAGAACAGGGTTCTTAACCTGACTCAACATGTGGTGAACCTGGGCTTGGGAAGCTGGAAAAATCTACATTTCCAAGTGGTTGATTAGGGATTTTAGCCTGAAATGCTTTCCTCCGTCCTCTCGCTTTAAGGTTTCCACAGGGATTACTGGGACGGTGCTGGTGGTGGGTATTTCTCCCCAGTCACACCAGCACCAGCTCTAAAGCCGTGTCGGGAACAGAAGTTCAGAAACACAGTCTCAACCTTTCCCGGCTTGTTTTTCCCATCTGTTTTTAACAGCGTGTTCTTGCCACTTGGACCTTTCTGGGCTCGATCTTGTGATCCCTGATGTAGTATGACATTTCCAGTTTATTAGGAATGCTTTTGTTTATTTGCTGGGTGGGTTTTTTTCTTTCTTTCTTTCTATTTTTTTTTCCCCTTTTCCCTAGGTTGTGTGGAGGCTTTCTGCCTCAGCTGCCAATACAAACGTCCCCTCCGTGCCGGGAGATGCCACCCACACCCATCCTCTCTGAAATCAGGACAGCTATCTCAGCAGTTGCAAGTCCTTGGAGTGGTTTGGGGGCTCTTATTTTAATAAAAAAGAGGGCGGATTATTTTTTCCTGTCCTTTTCTACCGTTTTGTAACAAAAAGCCGGGTCCTAGAGTGATGAAGCGAGCTTTTAAAAGTCAGGTTTTTTAGCTTTTTGGGGTTTTAGCTTTTTGGGTTTTTAGCTTGTTTAAGGAAGACTGGCAAGAGGGAACCCAGGGCTTGAGTTTGCTGGTGGCGTTTCCAGTTTACCCAACCTGTTGCTGTTTCTTGTAGCAGACTGAGTGTATCGCCTGTTGTATTGCAAGTGTGAGTTTGCTTCTAAGCTGAAGGTGGCTGGACCAGCCTTCATGTTGCTTCGACTTTCCTTCTTGCCCAAAAATCACTGTGCTTCCCTCCAGTGCTGGACAAATAGCAGCAGCAGAGGAGTGTCAATGCCAGGGCAACACTGGGGCTGTGGTTCATCTCTTCCCCTCGTGTGCTGCTTGCCATAACCCGCGTGTCCTTCTCTGAAACCTCCTTTGTTCTCCTTGAAGTAAATCATATAATCTTTTGAGTTGGAAGGAACCTTAAAGATCATCGAGTTCCAACCCCCCTGCCATGGGGAGGGACGCCTTCCACTAGATCAGGTTGCTCAAAGCCCCATCCAACCTGGCCTTGAACCCCTCCAGGGATGTGGCAGCCACAGCTTCCCTGGTCAACCTGTTCCAGTGTCTCACCACCCTCACAGGAAAGAATTTCTTTCTGGTATCTAATCTAAATCTCTCTTCTTCCAATTTAAAACTATTGCCCCTTGTCCTGTCACTACACTTCCTTGTAAAGAGTCCCTCTCTGGCTTTTCTGTAGCTCCCTTCAGACATTGAAAGGCTGTTATAAGGTCTTCCCGGAGCCTTCTCTTCTCCAGGCTGAACAACCTCAGCTCTCTCAGCCTGTCTTCATAGGGGAGGTGCTCCAACCCCTCTGATCATCTTCATGGCCCTCTGCTGGACCCATTCCAACAGGTCCATGTCCTTCCTGTGTTGAGGACTCCAAAGTTGGACACAGTGCTTCAGGTGGGGTCCCACGAGCACAGACTAGAGGGGTAGAATCATGTCCCGAGACCCGCTGGCCACACTTCTCTTGATGCAGCCCAGGACACGGTTGGCTCTCTGAGCTGCCAGCACACACTGCCGGCTCATGTTGAGCTTCTCATCCACAAATCAAATGATACCTTTCAGAGACCTGTGTGCGGTTCCTGGCTGACAGAAATCCCACTGCAGGACTTCAAAGATTCTTAGTTCCTTTTTTTTTTTTAAAAAAAAAATACTTTCAGCTGTACTGTACTAAAGCATGTACTGGGGTGAGAAACCACCATCTGAGTCCTCGGTCCTGGTGTTTCATGCGGGTCTGCATCCAAAAATCAATTTTTAAATGGGCATGAGAATCCTGTGAACATCCAGCTGCGGGAGGATGGGGCTCGTGGTGGTATGGACTCTCATGTGCCTCACTGGAGCCATCAGCCCTTGTGCCATGAGGAACAGGTGCTCCAAGTCATCCTCACCTGGAGGTGAAGAAGGCGTGGGAGCGGATTGTGTGTCTCCATCAGGCTTATATTTATTCAACTGAGCAGAATTTCAGCTGCATTCGTAAGCTGGGAGGCTAAATCCAGCAACAAGCTGGGAGAGAGGTGAAGCTCATTTATTTTGGGTTGGTCCAGCCTGCACTTCAGTAAAGCTTCAGGACCAAATCTTTAGTTGCTGCGCCCTGTGAAGGATCCTTTGATCACTGAAGGTGCTGTTGAAACCCCTCTCCTAAGATTGTGGTCCTGCACAAATGTAACCCACAGTCATGGTCATTTGCTCAATGTATAGGAAATCTTTGTTCTTTGCCATCAGGACCGGGATTTGGGTCTGTAACCGTAAGGGTTTGCAACTAAATATCATTTACGTAGACAAAACCTCCCCAAAAAAGGCTCAGAATATTGCAGGGAGCTCAAAACTGCTGTTGTCTGCTTTTTGATTCTTTAAACGTTGGCCTTCCTGGGAAAGCAGAGATCCCTCCGGAGACCCTAAGACTCTGATTGCTTCCAGCCAAGCAGCAGGCTAGTAATTTCTGACTGGTGAACCTGGTTTCTTCATCAGCTTTCACAGAGACCAGCCTTCACCTCTCTCCCTCTTTCCATTTTGTGTCGAAATCCCCGCGAATCCCTCCAGTGCTGGAGGAATGTCATCAACAGATGAGTGTCGATGGTAGACATAGTCCTCTGGAATATAGTTTAGTATTTTTATTTCCTATTTCTTCTTATTTTTTTTGTCAGAGGTAGGTTGATGGTTGGACTAGATGATCTTTAAGGTCCCTTCCAACCTAGACGATTCTATGATGCCAGAGCAATACTTGCTATGAGACAAAATGAGCTTTTTTTTAATATCCTCCCCAAAATGAACTGGATCCCGTGCCAGCTCCCAGGGATTGCTTGTGACATGCTTTGGGCAGCATCTGCCCAAGGATGCTCCCAAAGACCTAGCCTCCTCCCGTGCTGATTGAGATTTGCTGGTACCCAGCATTAAGAGAAATTGAGGTGAACCTCATCTTCCTGTTGCATTAATTAGGCCTGTTTAAGGGCAGATGCCAGAAAAACTAAAAGGAGCCAGCTGTAAGAAGGACTGATGGGGAGTGCAGATGCTTTGGAGCGGGGTCAGGGGGACAAGCTGCATGGGGCAACCACAGGTTGGGTGCCTCGCCTGGCTGAGGGACCGAGGGCTATGGAGGGGGAAACCCCAGGCAGTACCAGTTCTCTTGGGTGGATTTATCCAGCTCCATGCAACACGCTGAATTAGGCTTTATGGGTTTATTTTTAACGTTGGGGGAGGCCTTGTCTGCTGGAAATAAAATTGATCGATACGTGCTCGGGGTCCTCCCCTGGCTTGAAATGGCTCCGTGGTGGATATGCGTTGCAGAGCCCTTGACTGTCGCCCTCGGGGTAGGGGGGGAGGATAAGGATGGGGCAGATGCTGCCGAGCCTGAGTGGAATTTGGCCTCTGGGGGCTTTATACCCACAGGGATGCGGGGGTTTGGTGCCCACTCAGGGCCAGCTTTCATCCTGCAGCAGGATATTGAAAATAATAGAGTTTTTCTCATCCTCGTGGCCGTTTTATGAGCCAGCCTCTAACAGTGTCCTTGTTTCCCCGGGGGATGCAGCTGCTAATTCTTTTCTTCACTTGTTAGACTTGCTGTGGGTCTCCCTGCTGGAGGATTTCTGGACAAGGTTTTCAATATTCATAGGCTGAGCTACGTGGTGAAAAGGGGACCATTAGTTCCTCCAGTTTGATCTCAGCTCATTAACTCCACGCGATTGCTTGCCTTTGCCGTCTTTTATTCTCCTTGCCCTTCCTAAGTGCTGTTTGTTTTTTATTGCTCTGTGTATCCTTTCAGCAATA
Source organism: Scolopax mira (assembly GCA_004320125.1). Classification (NCBI taxonomy): domain Eukaryota; kingdom Metazoa; phylum Chordata; class Aves; order Charadriiformes; family Scolopacidae; genus Scolopax; species Scolopax mira. Next base: position 21,848 of record BJBW01005623.1, read on the forward strand.
GCACTAGCACATTTATTAGTATTAATTGGCGTATGTGCAACAAATGTCATGCAAGGATCACAGAAGCCGTTGCCTTGGAGAAATCAGTGGATTTTATCCCACATGGGGAGGCACCGAAGAAACCAGATGGGCATCAGCTGGGGGCAGTGCCCCGCCGGAGCTGACAGTGATTTCTTCCTCACGGCCAGCTTGGACCTTGCCATCGTTGGCACACTCTTGCTTCGAACTACTTCATGCCCTGGAAACCAGGTGCTTCCCAGGTCTTTATTCCGCTCCCTCTCCCCTTGTGCAACCCAAAAAAAACCCCAAAAACCCCAAAAAACCCAACAAAAATAATACAACCCAGCCCAGGATGGGTTGGAGGAGCAGTGCTGCAAGGTGAAAAAAAGGGAAAAAAAAAACGAATAATAATAATAATAGGAGAGACCTGTTCTGGAGATGATAATAATAATAATTTTCTCGAGGTGTCATTTCAGAGCCACTCATCTGGGCTGAAAAGCAAGGCAGGGAGAAGGACCAAAGCTGGGGCTTTATGCAGACTTGGAAGGTAAAAGCAGAGCCAAGAGAGCAAAAAAAAGGAACGCTGAAGTCCCATTTTATTATATTTTTACCCTGCTGAGTGCCTCTCAGTCTTGACCAGGGACAATAGGCACTTGTTCCCAGTGAACGTCCCCCCAGCCTGTGCTGGGGAGGGGGCTGGGAAGGGGCTGGCAGGGGTCCGACCGCTGCCCCCAGGGCTGGGCTCAGCCCGGCCGCCCGCCCGCGTCCCGCTGCGCCGGGGGGAGTTGATTTTTCCAGCTCTCCTACTCAGAAACATTTGTCTAAAGGAAAAAATTGTGGAGGAGGTTTGAGCTCAAGAGAGCACAAAAACATGTGTCCTTGTAGTATATTGCTTACTGAGTGGTGGTTTGGGTCGTTTGAGGTTTTTTTGGTGTTTTTGTTTTTTTTTCTGTTATAATTTTTTTTTTTTGCTTTTTTTTTTTGTTTTAAACATATCTAAGAGCTTGGGAATCATGTGAGGAGGGTGGGGGGTGATGCCTTTCAGATGGACGCCGGGCTGTGTAAATACAAGGAAGGGAAATCTTTTCTGCTTGATGCAAGTTTCTCCCAGCCTGTTTGGTTTTTTCCTCTTTTTCATACTGCTTCTTCGGATGAAAGAGTAGGGAGATGGCAAAGCCTAAAGAAGTCTTTAAAAGCTTTATCTAAAAACCCTACCTTAGGCTACCCTTGTCCCCAGGGTGTCCCCATCCTCTTCCCATGACCCCTAGCAGTCTCTGTGTGAGGAAACGGAGTGGAGTGTTGTGCCAGTCCTCTTTTCTTGCCCCATGACCTGGTCACTGTGGGGGGAAACGGGGGCAAGATTCAAGAAAAGTTGGCTTTTGGACTTTAAAACTGGGGAGCAGAGTTGCCCCCTTCTTTCTATCCCAGCTTTATTCTTGCCCGCAAGCTCTTCTCTCCTGCCCTCCACCAGGGGAACGTTGCTTCATTCAGAGGCGAGATGCTGAGCCAAGGGATCTCAGGTCAACCTCTCCCACCCCTTCCTCCACCACGTTCCCATCTGTACGTTTTTTTTGGTGCACCATCCCCAGCCTCTTCCCATGCCCTTTGTGGGGAGCAGGGCCCCGCAGATGTGACCTGCCTTTGGGCAGGTGAAAGGGGGTTATTTGGGGAAGGGTTTGGAAGCCTGGGCAGATGATTTCCACCCTTTGGTGCTGGCTGGGGTCAGTGGAGTTGTGCTCCAAGGGAAAACAACGGCGCAAGCACCGTTCGGTGAAGCCAAAGCAAGTCCTGATGTACCAGTTGAATCCCTGCTAAACCATTTCTTGGGTCTGTGAGGTGGCAACAGGGTGAGAAATAAATCCCCTCTAATTCCGTGGTGATGTGGACAAGGAGTGATGCACGTGGATTTGTCTACTTTGGGATGGTGCATCCCGAGGAGGAGCTGTGAAGTTTGTCTGGTAGCAAGGGGGGAGGCTGTAAGAATATATTAGATGAAAACACTGACCGTGCTGAGACAGCTGCTAGGGTGGAAGGGTGTGCAGAAGAGAGGGAAGCACTTTTCCAAAATCCTCTAAATAGGAGGATTTTAGCACTTTTGGAGAGAAAACCAGAATATTATAGATGCATCTGGCATGGGGCAATGGGTTAGCAGGGTATAAGGTGGTTTTATCCTTTTCCCTGTAACATGGAGACTGTTTGCTGATCAAACCACCTTGGGAAGATAAATTCACACCGCTCAAGGAGTCTGGAGGGCTCCAGCTTATGTCTCCAGCCAGTGTGATGGACCTGAGTGAAGTGAGCCTGAGGGTATTACTCCAGAGGCGGGGAGGTAGCGATGCAGAACCACTGTTGCATCTGCTAGTCCTTGAATCTGTGCTGCCTTGGCCAAAAAATCCATGACCCAGATAAAGATGGAGACGAGGGTGTGCAAGCTGGCTTATTCCACTGAGTTTCAAACACCTGCCATAGCCAGATGAATTCTCCTTGGGCGTTTTCTCTAGACAGTTATTTTGTTTTCTGGCCTGAAGCTAATACAAGGACACTAAATGAGGATTTAATAGCGAACTGACTCATCTTGACTTGATCCTGCTGCAAGCATGCAAGTCAAAGCACCGTCTGGGAGTGGCTGAACATGACATTGCTGTGATGCCCACTTATCACAGCTGGTAAGGAGAGCTGTGGGTGAGGAGAGCTGTGGCCTTTACATGCCCAAGCCATGCCTGGGATGGGACCTCCCATGGGCTGGTTTCCAACTGCTCATAATCAGTTGTACTGGGGACTTCACAGTTTCTCTTCTGCCTGCTGTGGGGTTGACCTGAGGTCATTGGGTTACCCTGGGGTAAAAGACAATGGTCCCACGTGAATCCATGGTCCGTTGAAATTCAGGAGGGTGACAGTGGGAGTGCTGGAGAGAGGACTAGCTTACGGTCCCATTCTCCTTCTCATTCAGATCAGTGAGCTGTGGTTTTTTCCAGTAGGGAATAATATTGCTTCAGCATGTGCTTCTTCTCCTACCAGAGTTCTGCGGGATGGGAGAGGATGCCTACAGGACATATTATGTTTAATCCCAAACTCCACTGGATCCTGAACACAACCACAATACTCCATAAACAGTCCAGGATTGACATATGAAAGGACCCAGTGGGGTGCCTTGACCTTCTTGTAATAGACTCTGCACCCATGTAAAGTGTCAGTGTGGTCCCTGCAATGAAGACTTTCTGATTTATTCCCTCCAGATGGTAGACCTCTGTGCTAAGTTAGGATCAGAGATACACAGGCAAGTGTGCCAAGTCTTTAAAAAACAAATTAATTGGTTTTGTAGGGTGATTTTCTTTTTGCTTCCATCTTCTCCCCTACTTTTGAAGGTGCTGAGAAGTACCATCTCTGCAGGTGCTTCTCAGAAGGCATCATTAGATGTCTATCTTTGTTCTTGGGGTTTTTTGTTTACTTGTTTGCTTGTTTAAGTGTTTTGGGGGAAACTCCATCTGCTCGAGTATGAAGCTGATCTGGGGTAAAATGGACGAACTTGGACATTAGTATAAAGATCTAGCAGGACATGATCCAGTCCAATCTCAGTGGCTGCAAAATGTTATCTTGGTGTATAATGGATTTAGACTGACTTTTCAAACGGATCTCTGAAGATGGGTGGGAAATCCAGCAGAAGATGGGCATCCAACTCCCTTATGCTGGTCTAGAAAATCAATGAGGAACCACAGTTTATCTCTGGCAGCTCCCTACTAACGAGGTCCTTATCAACTGCTCATCCCTTAGATAAGCCTCACCTCCAGGCCCAAGCCTCCAGGGACTGCACATCCCAGAGAACTGATGGGTGAAATGGGGGATTTCCTTTCTTTCGGAGCCTGAAAGCTGGGCATGTTTTACATCAAGTGCTAATGGTGTAAAATCTTGAATGGAGCTGTCAACGCGAGCTGCTGGACTATCTCAGCAGAGAAGGAGCAAGGGACTTTCAGTTCTCATATCCCTACCTTGCCACTTCTGAAGTTTTCCTGCGTGGCTCAGTCAAACCAGTCCTTTCCTCAGGAGCACACACAGTGGAAATCTAACAATTTAGCTTCTTCCTGCAGCTTTCGTTACTTCCTTGGATCTGAAGCGTTGACTCATCAGTCTTTCTTCACGTGGTTCCCTTGAAATAGCTTCCCTCGGGCAGACCAACATGAGGACTGGGCAGCCTCATCGTCACAACTTCTCTCTGAGAAGCTGACGTAGCAGCTGGCCCCTCCAGGGAGATTCTGGTCTCTGAAAGGTTTTTAATTTTCCCTAAAAACATTGAGAGGAAAATCCTTTTTCAGAGGTGTTCTTACCTAAAGGAGGACAAGTCTTGTGGGTGACTTGACAATACAACGTTGTGTACTGCCTGTCATCTGGGACTCTAAAGTGTTTTGAAATCCCAGATTAAAGGTCGCTCCTCCTGAAATGTCCTTCCTTCCTCCCATTGGACATGGTGTCAGCAGAAACCCTGACACTGCACATGAACTCGGCACACCACCTCTACTGAGGGGTCTGGAGAGTAAGTTTTATGAGGAAAGGCTGAGGGAGCTGAGGTTCTTTAGTCTGAGGAAGAGGAGGCTGAGGGGAGACCTTATCATGCTTTATAACTACCTGAAGGGGGGGTGCAGAGAGGTGGGGGTTGGTCTCGTCTCCTAAGTCACAGGAGATAGGACAAGGGGAAATGGCCTCAAGTTACAAGGGGAGGTTTAGATTGTATATGAAGAAACATTTCTTCATGGAAGGGTTATTGGGCATTGGAATGGGCTGCCCAGGGAGTTGGTTGAGGCACCATCCCTGCAAAAGACAGGTTGACGTAGTCCTTCAGAATATGGTTTAGTGTTTTTTTGTCAGGATTATGTTTATGGTTGGACTAGATGACCTATAAGGTCCCTTCCAACCTAGACAATTCTATGATTCTATGATATTATGAAAAACTTTTCTGATTTAGACTTCTCTCGCTTTTTTAGGGCTGCTTTTTGGGGAGCAAACCCAAGGGTTTCCTGCAAGAGCCCAGGGAGGTTGTCTAGAGGAGCAGGGAGCAGACATGGCTGCTGATGGTCTTTGGGATGACCCCCACAGCCCATTGCTTGCAGCTTTCCCAGCACTCCGGCCCCTCTCTGAAGGCTTCCACGCTGCCCTGGGTGCCAGCTAGCATCACTGTCTAAGAATGAGAAGTAATTTAGTTCCTAAGCAACCTCTCGCCTGGCCTCTTGCTAAAGAGTGACTTAGCATTTTCCAAAGGAGGGAAAAAAAAGTGGCCGTGGATGGCAATGTGTCAAGGCAGGTTCTTCTAACGCGCTTAACCCTCCGGATGCCAATTTAACGAGCATCCACTGAGCCTCAGCCAGCTGTGTTGCTGCCAAGGGGCTCGGGCTACTGCAGGAAGCCAAGTTCAGCCCATTTGGGGGGAGCTCAATTAAAGATTAAAATCCATAGCTGCTGGGAGTGTTTCTAGGATCACAAGGACCGGCTTTTTCCTTCTTTCTTCACACTACTTTCATTTTCTTCCTGACCTTAAGTCTTTTTACTGTCTGCTGTCAGTTTATTTCATTGCCCTCCTCACCCCTTCAAAGACCCAATAAAGTCAACGAATGTCATTTTATAGGGTGTTTCTGCTAGTTTTATTTTAAATCCATCAATGCCTCGCCTGAAAAATGAATTGGCATGTCACATCCCTGTCCTAACCACCTCTGTCTATCTGAGATATATTCCTACCACCTCCATTAGAGCTGCACTTCATTAAATCAAGATCTTTATTGTGTTTATCCTTTTTACATCCCCGTAAGGCAAAGCTTGAGGTGAATCATGATTTTTCCCAGGTTATTACTATGAGGAAGCCAGAGCCAGCATCAGGCTGAATTCGTACCTTCAGGGTACCCGGCTTTCACATGGGACATGCTGACTGTTTTCATTCAGTTCCTCGTCCATTGAGGGTCTCAGCTCCTCTGTTGATGTTGGAGGATGAGAAGCTGTTGGATTTTGAGATGTGACTGTAGGGAAAGAACAAGCAGCTTGGAAGGCTGACGTAGGAAATTATGTGCTGGAGATCATCTGCTGGACCCCAGAATCAATGAGGCTGGAAGGGACCCTCTGGCAATCACCAAGTTCAACCCCCCTTTCTTAAAGCAGAGTCATCAAGTGTAGATTGCTTATATTTTGAGCATCTCCAGGGATGGAAACTCCACAACTCTTTGGGCAACCTGTGCTGGTGTTTGATCATCCTCACAGTGAAAAAAAGTTTATTCTTATGTTTAAATGGAATTTCCTGTATTTTTAATTTATGCCCGTTGCCTCTTGTCCTGTCATTGAGCACCATCAAGAAGAATCTTGCTCAGTCTTCTTTAACTCACTGCCATCAAGTATTTATACACATGAACAAGATCTCCCTGATCCTTCTCTTCTCCTGGCTGAAGAGTCCCAGCTCTTTCAGCCTCTTTTTATGTCAGATGCTCCAGTCCCTTAATCATCTATGTGGTCCTTCACTGGATTGTGTCCAGTGTGCCCATATCTCTCTTGCACTGGGGAGCCCAGACCTGGACCCAGCTCCTGGATGTGTCCCACCAGGGCTGAGCAGAAGCGAGGGATCCCCTATCTTGACCTGCTGTCAACACTCAGCTTAACACTGCCCAGAAGGCTGGTGACTTTCTTTGCTATGAGGACATATTGCTGGCTCATGATCAACTTGGTCTCCACCAGGCACCACCCCCATCAGGTGGATAAAGATGCTTTCCAGCCAGTCAAACCCCAATGAAAACCACCTTACTGTCCAGTTATCTTGCTCAGACTTCACCAGTTTGTCCATGAGGACCTTATGAGAGATATTTTGAAAGAAAGCATTATTATCATCCTGATCAGAAACACCCACTGCTCTCATCAAGCCAGTCATCTCCCCATAGAGGATTATCAGGTTGGTCAAGGATAATTTAGGAGTGAACAGGGTCAGAGGGGATTGCAGAAGGTTGAGGTGACATAGTTATAGCTGCAACAGATATTTCAGTTTTGTTGGAGCATTTCAGCCATGATATTCATACTCTAGTAACATCTAGCAGCAGAGGAGGTGTCCCTGGGCACAGGACTTCTTTGTGGAGCTCAGCAGCACATAGAGGTTTATCAATCAGGATTTTCCCCCTATAATCATAGATTCATCTAGGTTGGAAGGGGCCTTTAAGATCATCTAGTCCAACCATCAACAGAACTCTGATAGAAACCATCATTAAACCATGTCTCTAAGCACTATGTCTACTCGTTTTTCAAATACCTCCAGGGATGGTGCCTCAACCACTTCCATGTATGCTGTGTGTTAACGGGTGTGCTGAGGCCAGCACGTAGCTCCTGGTCCACTCACATCCCTGTCTGTGCCAGGAAAACAAGGCTCCTCTCTCCGTGCTGCTGTGTGTGAAGCTACATCTCCCCTCTGTCTACTGTGCAATACGAACGTGCAGCTCATTCAGTTGACGTACAGCAAGGAGCAATTTATTTTCTCCTCCTTGCCTTGCTTTTGCAGGGCTAAGACAAATGGAAATAAGAGTGACAGCACGGTCCACTCATGAACCCTAATGGCCAAGAGGGGCTTTGCCTGAAGAGCAGCTCTGCAAAGTAAAGTGATGCTTTCTCACCTGGCTGATTGAAGCCAACGCAGACACAAGGGTGTCCTTGCATTAAGCAAGAACCTCACCAGCTCTCCAGGGTGTAGGTTGAACCCAGGAAGACCTGATGGCAGATTTGGGAGTAGGCATGAGCTAATGGTTCCTGATGACCCCCCCCTCCTCTGCTGCAGCAAGTTGTCCAGATATCCTAGGAAAGAAACGCTATTAATTTTTATTCTCCTTTATTTAAAAATAAAAAAATAATTAAAAAAAAAACAAACAACAAACCAGCCTGGCAGAGAGTCAGCATGCAAGGAATGGGCAGGCACACTGCCTCGTTTGTTGGAATGGCCGACAGATTAAATTAAGGTTAAAAAAAAAACTTAGAGAGAGAGAGAGAACAAGCATTTTCTATGGGCAGAGTTCATTCGCAAGTCACTCATTTCTCTTGCTCTTCAGGGAGTGATATGAGACAATTAGCTAATTGGTTTGGGGAGGTGACCTGTCAGTGACTCACGGAGGAAATGTGTCCTGTGCAGTTTGACATAAAGAATATATTTTCATCCCGTTGTGACAGCTGCAAGCACCCCCCATTAAAATCAAGCATGTAATGGCTGTAATAACGGCAAGCTTGGAATCCATCACAGCGAGGGAAAAGCAATGAAAAACCTGATAACACGCACTAAATTGCAGCCGGAGCTGGTATGCTATGTTGTCAGGTTTGAAATATTTCTGAATTATCTTATCATTAGTGCTGTGTAAGCGTCCAAAGCCTTTCTGAGGTTGAAGTCTGTCACCAATTACCTTTTTAAGCCCTCTGCATCAGCAGCTCATCTGCCTTCAGGGCCAGGTACCTGCATGTCTTCATGATGGACCCAGTGGTTGAGTGTGTAGTGTTGGGAGGACTTGAAATCCATAATTTTAGCCCAAGCCTTTGGAAAGAGGAGTCGGTTGCTCCATCTGCTAAGAGGATGCGGATCTTCCACATCTTTCTGTAAGTTCTCAGGACCTGAGAGTCAACAGGGTGCCTTCCTGCCTTAGGTGGCTTTTGGGGTAGGACCTGAGCTGAGGTCTTTGAGATGTCCCCATCTACCTGCCCCCTTAATTTTGTGCCTTTGGGCAAAAGAAATAGGCTGGAGCGAAACAATGAGAAGGGAAATTTTTAGCCAAGAAGGCAACATTGTCCTCATGACCTGTGCCTGTGCACTCCCTTGACCAGCGATCCCACCGACGTAGCAAAAACTAAAATACTAAAACAAGTGTGTTGCAGAGAGACAGAAGTCATGAGATAATAAGACGAAGAAAAGGAGGAAGTCTCCTTCAGCCCAAGTGATGTAATTTTCCACGAACAGAACTTCATTCACGTGAATGTTTCCAAAAAAAGAAAAAAAGAAACACAAGTGGGGTAACTACAGCTTTTAGCTGCCAAGGTTGGAAGGAGGAGCAGGTCCCAGACTGGTGCTAGGAGGTACCTGGTTTTCCATATGGAGGTGGTGAGTCCTCTCTGAATAACAAGTGCCTGAAAAATATTATTATTATAGGGTTTTGAAAATTTTGGCTAGCAAAGCAAGTCTCCATCCCATCCCACAGCTCTACCATTGGCTTGTATTTCCATATGCCGTGCTCCATGTTCAATTGGGACTGGTACAATATTCAGGCAGGAGGAATGGCTTTGCTGATGTTTGGTCAATCTGAATTTCCACACCGACAATGATGAGGGCATGCGAGGATCAGTCCTGGGAATAGGTATAGCAGAAATTGGAGATACAGTTAATAAGGACATGGTGTCTTGGAGGCTTCTGAATGAAGACATCCTCCCCATCCCTGACTCTCTGCAAATCCCTATGGGAAAATGCACTGGTGGTCTCCTGCATGGATGGGCAGGGCTTGGTGTGACATCCAGCAGCAATGGGACAGTCCAACACCTGCTCTGCTTGAGTTAAAGCCTTTAGACAAACAGTGTTGATACAACAAATAAGAAAAGGTGATGTTTTCCAGCTTGGTGGCCTGTCTGTGTCAGTGTCAGACAGTTTTGCCGCGGCACAAACAGGAGGCAGCTGCTATTTTAATCCTTGCTATGCAAGAGCTTCTCGTAAAGGTCGTAAAATTAAAATAAACCTTGACAGACTGACCCATCATTAGTGGTAAAACCAGCTATGCACCACCACGGGCACATCCCACAGGAGGGTAACAGGGCATAGGAATGATTTAATCAAAAAGAAAGAAAAAACTAAGACATTTTCCAAAACCTTTTGTTTTTATTTGTGTTGCAGAAAACTTCTAAAATACCTAGTTTACTTCCTTTTGCCTGAAGTATCAAACCTGTTTGAAGGGTATGGCCAGCTCGTGTTTCCCCATCCCACCCCTCTGGCTCCTTGGTTTTCGTCCCTGAAGATGACAAGCCAGAAAGAGTGGCAGAGCTGCACCCTGATGGATCTCACAGGGACTGGGCTCATGTTGAGAGGGAAATAGGGGCAAATAAAAGAGTTACAACCACATAGGGGTTAGGAGAGAGAGCACCTAAAGGTGGGGGTTTTTCAGCATCCAAAAGAGGTTGTTGCTCAGACACGTCTTTATCGCTTTGTGCAAATGATGCTGATGTGATTTAATGTCCAGAAGGGTGAAGCTCCATTTTGTTTAATGATCCCATGCAGCGGTTGGAGTTGAAGTTCTCAAATCCCTAAATTGTAGTTGCATGGGAAAAACTCCCTCCTGAGGGCTGAATTTCTTTGGGGTTTATTTTCTCTGTTCCAAATGCCGTGCTCTGAAGCGCTCCAATAAACCGTCAGTGTGTTGTACAAGGAGAGGGATCAAAGCTCTTGTCAAAGAGCTCTCGAAAGCTCTTTGTGCAGCTGAGGGAAGTTTCTGGCTGCTAAAGGGCTGATTTTCTTAAAAGTTTTGTCTGCAAACCTTGAAGTCGGGTCCCTTACCCAGAGCCTGGAAGAGAGGCTTATAATGAACCCTAGGGAGCTGCGCATCAGGAGTTACACTTTAAATTAGATGAAGGGCTGAAATCTCAATTGTTTTAGTAGACCAAGGTAGGAATTTTTTGATAAATCTTTTCTGGGTGTCAAAAAAAAATTAAAATTAAGAAAAAAAATAAAAGCTTTGCTTTTCCTTACTCAAGAGGGAAATTCAGTGGAAGGGGGCCAGAACCATCTCCCTGGATTCAGGGTGCCCCAGGTGTGGAGATGTCCCCAGAGGGATCCCTCCTAACTTTATCGGTCTTTGTGGCTAGTAGGGCACCTTCTGCTTCATTTTGGTAAGGATAGGATGGGGTTTTTTTTTACATTTGTCTTTTGATATTTTCCTGGGGCTGGCTCTAGTCTGTTCTGAAGGTGCTAAGATTGATTAAAGCTGGGAGATATTTGCTGAAATCTCCTCAGAGGTACAGCCGCGTCGGGAGGTTTCTATACATACCTCACTCTGGGCTCACTGCAAACATCCTGCCGGGAAGAGGAAACATTTCCTCTGCCCCAGGATAACCTGCATTCCTATAGAAAGAGAATCGATGTTTCCGGATGGAACATATGGACGTGGAAGAGGAGCCCGCGCGTGCTCTAGATGTGCCCTGAGGGCCAGCTCCACCGTTGGCCAAAGCCAATGGGGTGGCTTTGTGTGTTGAGTGGCATCTGGGGTAGGACCTGCTTGAGGAAGCTTCTTGGAGATGTTCTCCAGGTGCTGGAGTGTGCTCAGGACATTTGATTCCTCTCATGCAGCATCTGTGAGTGCAACTGAGATTAGAGAATGAGAGAATCATAGAATGGTTAGAGTTGGAAGGGATCTTGAAGATTATCTAGTTGCAAACCCCTTAGATCCATGCTGGCATGCAAAGATTGGAGATAGAGGTAGAGTTAAAAGCTGCTGAGTGTCATACCATTAAAAAAAAAAATCCCCCAAAAACAGGGAAAATGGGAAGAAAGAAGAGAGGTGGAGAGGAAGACTCCAGGAAATGAGGTGGCTTTTTGGTTGTTTTGTGCTCTTTTTTTTTTTTTTTTGTTAAATAAAATGTCCAAGAAAAGATTTCCTGCTGCATGAAAAGGACAACAGAGGAGGGAAGCTCTTCCTAAAAATAACCAGGAGCTGCCTGGCCTCACCAGACAGCTCCTCCACCGGGACCTTCGGCTTTGGCGGGGGATGGATCAGCCGGCTCCCGAGGGCACATCCACTGCAGCCGTCTAGTTCTCATGCTCTGCAATGCACTGATCCAAAGCAGAACTGACTCTTCCTCTCCCTCCCCTCCCTCCCCCCAGCTCCAAAAATATCTGGAGGTCCATCACCAGAGGAGACGGGAGGGAGGGAGGTAGGTTATTTTGCAAAAGGGAAGGGGCTGGGAGGAATCCTGGGTTGCTGGCATGTGCCAGGCAAGAGGTTAGAAATAAAGGAGGGTGAGATCAGAGAATCACAGATTGCTATGGGGCTGGAAGGGACCTCCGGAGATCATCTAGTCCAACCCCCCTGCCAAAGCAGGTCCACCCAGAGCAGGTTGCACAGGAAATTGTCCAGGCAGGCTTTTGAATGTCTTCAGAGAAGGAGACAGGATGAGATGTCTCACAGGGTCTGAGAACGTTGTGTGTCGGAGAGCAAAACACAACTTCACAGGTGTGGATGCTGTGAAGGTGGGTGAGCGATAGGGAGTGCCTCAGGGAACCCAACCAGTAGGTGAAATGGTGTGATAATTGGGATTGTGAGGGTGTTGATGCTTACCACGGACAAGCGGGAGTTACGTTGCATCACCTGGCTACCTGCTCACCTTATTCGTGCTGCTGTCCGTGGATGGAAAGGGGAGCAAGGTGAGATCTGGCTGCAGAAGGTGACAGGTGAACCCTTCTCACCATCTCTCCCTGCCATGGCCAATGCTCATCTGAAAGGGAGCTTCTCATAACCACCCTCTTCATGTCCTCAGAGAGCTGGCAGAAAAAAACCCCACAAAAACTCCAAAGGCAAAGGAGTTAATGATGTTTCCCAGCTTTGGCTGCTGCAGTGGGCATTACTGTCAAAAGAAAAAGAAATAGTAATAACAAAAAAAATGTCACCATTAAGTTTCCAAAACACTCGTGACAAAGTTAAAAAAAAACAAGGGGAGAAGCAAATAACTTGTCAGTCCTTCCTGCTGGGATTGTGTGGCACCAGCACCGGAAGGGTCACTGCGTGTTAAATAAGTGACCCACGTATTTTTAGGGGCACAGCTCTATTGGTGCAGCCCACCCCATCCCTGCAGAACCTGGGATGAGTTTCCAAAATGCCACTTTTCATTGCCTGCTTCGGTACAGAGCTGGCCTTAGGATTGCTCTGGCTCAATGCAGCAGCCAAAGAGGCTCCCAGAGGGAGTCAGTGCTTTTATGGAGAAGGAGGAGGAGATTATCCACTTTTTAATGACGTTAAAATATAGACAAAAAGCTTTGGTATCTGATCCACTTCCCTGCGTCAACCACAGCTGCAGTCAGGGGGGCTGTTACACTGGACATATCCTCCGCGGGCTGGATTAGCGAGATGTTTTTCCCAAAACCAAGCAATTTCACTATTTTGGGAATTCTTCAACCTTTCCCTGGGAACTATGGTAGCAGCCATGCTTTGGGGACAAGGTAGAGGCTGGAAAACCTTTGTCCATGACCGAAGCTGGTAGATCCCAAGTGGTCTATGGGAGGATGTATTGAACCTTGGGTGTTCAGCATCCCCAAGACAAAACTTCCCACATCTGATCAGGTTTTCAGATGTTCTTCTAGAAAGCTCAGGGGGCGCATCACCCAGTCAGCAGATGGAAGATTTCTGCTGTTGAGTGACAGATTTCTTGTGGGAGCCCTTACGGCTGAAGCAAGTGAGAGGGAAATTGTTGCAGCACCTGGAAGAGTGACAGAGGGCTTGCAACTTTCGATGGCCATGGTGGTCCTTCCCACCTCTCTTTGATGGAGATGTAAATCCAGGAGAGCTTAAAACCAGTGCAGGTTGTCTGGATGTTCGCCTGCATGTCTGAGGTGAGAATCTGCCCCTAAATCTGTATTCCTGCTTCAGTAGTGACTTGGGCCAGGTCGGAGCAGGTTTGACTGTTTGAAATCACAACTTCTCCTATATAAAACCCACATCTTAACCCTCGTGCTTCTACTTCTGGGACCCTCCCACCATCACCATCCCACTCTCTGTCCATCCTAGGACTGAGAGCTCTCTGAGAGCAGTCACATTCTCCTAGCTTCACTTTAAACTTCTCTAGTTAAATTATTCCAGTCTTGAAAAATGCAAAAAAAATCCCGATTTCCTGCATTTTTCCAAATTACATAATACATATAAGAGACAGGGACGTGTAAGGAGTAGGTCACTGGACCTGACCTGAGCTACACCCTGGGTACAAGAGTCTTATTCTGATAATAGCCATCCATTCTTGCTTGTGTGTGGCATCCTGGACAAGGTTTTAGTCCAGCCTTGATCAACAAAGTTGCAAGCAAAGGACATTTCATTCATCCTACAAGGCTGTGCATAGGAAATACAAACAAATCCTTCCTGGGGTGTGGTTCTTATAGGCTCTTCTTGTATAACCTTGGATGGTTCCCGGATGCTCCGCATGGTACCACATGATGAAGTAATGATTGTAATCATCAGTACTTTCACATTTTTGCCCAAATAAACCTCAAGGCTGCCTGGAGGAGCTCCCTAGCTGCTGTAGGAACTATGCTTGTGAAGTGCCCAGGGGTGCCCAGATGCATGGGATGAGAGAAGATGACTTTGTCCATCCAAAGTGATACCGTGGGTGGTGAAAGGGGGTGAACAGGGCATTTTTTTGCAAGAAGTGGGATTGAAGTGGGCTTAGTTGTATGTAGCAAACAGTGGGCATGTGCTTGCTGTAAAGTCCCTAAGGTGATTGTTGACCCATCCTAGAACACGCACCGTCTTTCTGTGAACCCCCAAAGTAGAAAATCACTTCCACCACTACATAAGAATTGCTTCTAAATCCATGAACATGGGTTCCTGGAGCCTCTCGTGGCCGCTGGGCCAAACACGCAGCCATCTTCTGCCACCAAGCACCCCAAAACACATCAGGTTCCACAGCCTGAGGTTGTCCCAGCTGGGGATGGGGTGAGGAGTTTGTCTCTGAAATGGCAGCTTGGGGATGATGCGGGGATGTTGAGCTTCCCCACTGCTGCTTGCAAAAGCATCAGGAATCCAAGGGGGTAATTAAATCACGGGAGTAATTTACTCTAAGCCTGTTCCACACAGCTACAAGACGACCGCTGGTAAATGTAAGAATATCGATGTTGTGGAGCGGCCACAGGTTTGGAAATCAGTGATGCAGCAAGTGCAAGGCATTTTAATGACACAGAGGAGAGGAGGGAGGGATGCCAGAAGCCAAAGACATGCGGTTGACAGGTAGCAACCCACTAACGAGCAATACGTCAGAGCCTCATTAGCTCCTGAGGCAAATGCGTGTTGCTTAGAGGGTTTTAAATCTCTGTGTAATCTTGGGGGAAAGGAGGGGTGGCACCTCCACCGCGACTTGGGGAGCACCAGGTCTGCAACAGCATCCTGGTGAACCCAGCACTGCCCCTGCCTTTTAGGAGAACATCTCTGCGGCACCTTGATTTTGGCAAGTTAAGGCAGAAGGAACTGCAGAGAGTTGAAAGCCTGGCTCCAGGCATTCAACAGGTCCATGGACCATTGTCACATCTCTTTCAGAGATGTCCCAATCTGGACAACAGACAGGCTGCCTGCAGCAAGGCAATGAGGTTCTTCCAGTGGTCCTGTCTTGAAGGAAGAGCTAAGAGCGGGGTCTGGGAGGGAGCAGGGTGGTGGGGATGCCTAAACTCCCTTTGCTGAGCAAAAAGTGATGATTGAATTCTGCCTATAGCACTCTTCAAGTGAGA
The DNA here is from genome assembly GCA_004320125.1 of Scolopax mira. Lineage (NCBI taxonomy): Eukaryota > Metazoa > Chordata > Aves > Charadriiformes > Scolopacidae > Scolopax > Scolopax mira. Next base: position 37,296 of record BJBW01005623.1, read on the forward strand.
AAAAGCTGGGGAAAAGGGTTTTAATCTCACCTAGGACATCCTTGTTCATTTCTGGATGAATTTAAGGGAGTGGTAGCTCCTCTCCTGCCACAAGTGGATGCTCTTGGATGTCTTTAGCCCACCCAACACAACCTGCATCTTGTACCAGCTCTTCTCCCCTGTAATTACCCCTTTTTCATATCCAGCACTATGCACACATCCCTGGCCTGGAATAATTCAAGATCTTTTTGCCCCAAGAGAGCAAGAGGTCAAGACTGCGTGAGTCATGCAGAAACTCACCCCTTTGGGGGAATTTGAAAGATTCTCCTTCTTGTAATAAATCCCTGTGATTTCCATGTGTTTTTTGCTCGATGTGGCTTTCCCTTGCCTTTCTGTAGCTGTGTAGAACAGCTGAGATGGGGATTTGTGACAGCTTCACACAACAGTCTGGCACATTGACATACATCAGCCCATGGGAGGTGTCCATCAGCCCTTCTAGTGGGGGGTGTCTCTGCCCATGGCAGAGGGATTGGACATTGATGGTCTTTAAGGTTCCTTCCAACTCAAACCATTCTATGATTCTGTTGGGAACGGGCACAGGAGTGAGCCATGCATATGCATACATAAGCAAGCACAAGTTGCTTCTCCTGCCACAAGACAGTATAGGATGTGGCATTAAGAGGTCCCTCAGTCCTGGGCATGAACAAGGGGAACAGGTATTTTATTGATCAGCATGAGCCCAGCCCTGCCAAAACCAATGTCACGGTGATTTACTTTTCACCCTTCCTGCCCAGTCATCTTCTTGGCACGTCCAACGTGATAATAAATTCAGATCTATAAAGTGAAACAGCTGTGGCTTTGCTAAGAAGCTGAATTTAGGCTTTTTCCAGGGAAAGCACTGCTTGTGCACACGGCTGGGTTTGCAGGCTCCCTGCTTGGGAGGACAGAGACATCAGGTCCATCACCTCCAGACACCCCTTGGGAAGCCCAGTCTCCCTCCCCAGGATTATCCCTAAGGTGGGACATGAAGATAACTGACACCTGTTTTGTTTTTCCAGGCAGGATTTAACCGCCTTAAACTCTTGTAAACGGTTGGGGAAACATCCTATGATCTCCAAGCCAAGCAGGTCACCTTTAATTTCCTTTTTCCTCCATCAGTGCTGCTGGCAGACGGGTGTTTGATTTATTAAGCACCGAATAACGGGGCTTTCATGTGTCAGAGGGATAAACAGGCCCTTTTGAAGGCAAATTTCTGGGACATGGCTGTGACTTTTTTTTTTTTTTAATATAGATAAGGCAATGCAGACCCCCCCCTCCCCTCCTTGGACATCCCCAGTATTTCGGGCTCCAGCTGCCCTGCCCCATGTTACGTGCTTGGAGTGACCACCCCTGATCTGCCCCACTGGGAGGATGCTTAATGCTTGCAAAGTGCTTTGAGAACATCAGATTAGTAGGACAGAGCCTCATTATTATATTAGCAATCACGGGCTCCTTGGCCTTTTTCACTCTGGGTGCACTTAGTGCAGCATCTAAAAGCCAAATGCTGTTTACAAGCAAACCTTGGTGCCTTTGGACGCTTTGGGGAGGGCTTTTTGTGCTGTTCACAGGTTTATTTTTAATGATGCACCTGTGGTCCAGACTCCACTGAGGTCCCCACAAACCGCTGCACTGCTTTTCAGGCAGACACACTGGGCAGATTAAAAATAAAGACCACTGGGTACTCGCAGTTATAACTATAGAAACCAAATATTTGGTTCAACTATAAAAGGCAGGAGTGTTTATGACTACAAGGCCAAAGGCATTTCCAGACAAAGTGGAATGTATTTTAGTTCTGCAGACTATTTATAGGTAGGCAGCCACTCTAAATTTGAATCTTCGCTTCCGTAAGCAATTTTTTGGTGCCTACTGGGATATATCCTTCTCGTCTGGGGTTTAGCAATGTCACTACAGGGAATCAAAACAGTTTGGAGTCACCCTATAAGACATAATGGCTTGGTTTAAGGGGTTTCTCTGGCAGTTCTGCAAAGCTGGAGGAGAACTTTGCTTGAAAGATGAATAAATATTTCCCTTGACTGTAAATTAAATATTTTGATTTGGAGCTATTGTTTTAACCCTTCTAATTTGAAAGTGAGTGTTACTTTGAACTGAAAAATCCAAACATAGTTATGAAACACTAAGATTAATTGTTTCGGGGGCTTGAGGAGGGTTTAAAGGATATTTTCTCAAAGTAAATAATTTTGCAGAATTGTTATGGATTAGCAAAATATTTCTTGCCATGACTGTCCTAAGATTTCAGATAAAAATTATCGCCCATCCCTATGATTTAGGCTTGAAGCTGATGGTGATAGAAGAGAAAAACAGGGTGTGGGTGGGGAAATGTCCTTGTTATGAGCAGCCTGAAGACCTGCTGGGAGCAGGGCTGTGTGGTGTTAGATAGCACTTCCCTTTGCCCTGATGAACTTAAAATTGCACCAGTATATAGAAACTGTCTCCTTGTTGGCATCCACAGAGATGAAACCTAATGTAAGGGCTGTGTGTGATTCTCCGAGTCCCCTCATGCCAAAGTGGATGCACAGTAACCCCTCATGCTACAGAGACCCATAGAGCAGCTATAAGATGAAGGAGCTTGAGCAAATGGTACGTGGGGAGATCTAAGCCCCAGTTAGCAATCGTGGTAGGTTAGTGTCTTCACTTCATTCTTGCCCATCCTACTCCATAAACCCCCCCTTGGTGACTTTCCTCTTGTCCTTGGTGTTTACACCCTTCAAATATTTGCAGACAGTTGAGTTGCCGAGCCCCTGCTAAGCTGCCGCTAAGCCAAGCTAAACACATTAGCTCAGAAAGTCAGCCTTTCTGACTCCATAACAATATTTTGCTTTGTTCTTCTCTGAATTTCCTCCAGTTTGCTGATATTTTTCTGGGATCGTGGCACCTGGCCCCACTGGAGATACAGGAGGTGCATAAAAACTAAGGAGTCGGTAGAAAATCTGTGTGCCCATGGCTTATGAAACCAGAAAAGGTGCTGGATTTCATGATGCCTCCTTGTCTTGTTTGAGCAAGTGCAGACTGGAGGTGGCCCCATGGCCCCATGGCTGAACCCAGGGATCGGCTAATGTAGGACCACTCTCTGTGGAGGTCAATGGTTGCCTATCTTACGGCCTTTCCCTGGGCTCATCCCTCCTATCTTTGTCTTCTTCGTGAAGATAGAAAATAAGCTTTGCCAGGCTGAAAACCCTTCTGCAGACCTTCATTGTCGAAGGGATCTTCAGAACTTCTCTCCCAACTCATCTGTGTGAGAGAGATGCTTCCCTAGTAGAAAAAAAAAACCAAAAAACACTAGTCATTTTTGTCTCTATATACATAATAACACAGCTTTTGAAGCACAGCCTGGTCCTGCTGGACCAGACCATCTCCCCTGCCTTCATTCTTCCATGCCCCTGCTGCTATAATCTATCACTTGATCTTGCTGGCTGTAGCAAGGAGACATCATAGAACCATCTGGACCAGAAGGTACCTTCAAAGGTCATCTAGTCTGACCCCCCGACAGTCAGCAGGGATACCCCCAACTAGACCAAGTTGCCCAGGGCCTTGTTGAGCCTCACCTTGAATGTGAGGCAAGGGGCCTCAACCACCTCCCTGGGCAACCTGTTCCAGTGCTCCACCACCCTCATTGGAAAGAACTTATTCCTAATAGCCAATCTAAATCTGCTTTTCTTCAGTTTAAACCCATTGCCCCTCGTCCTGTCACTGCAGGCCTTTGTGAATAGACTGTCTCCAGCCTTCCCGTAGGCCCTTCAGGTACTAGAAAACCTCTATTAGGTCTCCCCAGAGCCTCCTCTTCTCCAGGCTGAACAACCCCAGCTCTCTCAGCCTGTCCTCATAGCAGAGGTGCTCCAACCCTCTAATCATTTTTGTGGCCCTCCTCTGGACCCGCTCCATCAGGTCCATGTCCTTCTTCTATTGAGGGCTCCAGACCTGCACACAGTACTCCAGGTGAGGTCTCACCAGAGCAGAGTAAAACAGAGTATCACCTCTCTGCACCTGCTTGGACATCCTTGGATTGGAGTTGGACTTTCTTTCTTCTACATCGATGGATGCTAAGACCGGTCATTAAGAGCGCCTGGGCTACACATGACTCCCACCCTTGATGGGAAGAGCGCCATTCTCCAGTGTTTGCTAATGGTGGAGAACCCAGCAGGGTCCTCGTTGCTCATTCTTTCTGGTGGGAGGATAAGGAGGCCATGTGCAGACAGGGCAAGGATACACAAGGGGCTTCAAACCTATTTACTCAACTGCAAAAAGTACTTGAGTCAATGCAAACCTCTTGCAGCAGCATGGTGGGACAGCATCATACCCCAAGAGGGGTGCACTATGGGTTTAGAAAGTACACAGCAAAAGCAAAGCCTGGGATCCCCTGCACTTCAGGAGATAGCATAATAAGGAGTGGCTTCCCTCAAACTTTAACAGAGCACAGGGTGTTTCCTTGGAAACACCCAGACAAGGAATCTAGGATGGTTCAGCCCAGTGCAGACTCCCCATCTTCCCCAAACCAAACAGCCCATGCAAGTCAGAGCAGGAAAGCCATGTTCCCCATGCATCTTCCAGCATGACCAGAAAGGTCCCATATTTTAGTAATTTGGTTTCTAAAGCTGAACTGCCTCCAAAGGAGCTTGCAAGTGAGGTCGTCTGCGGGAATACAGTGACTCCCTTAGCATGGTGCCTGTAGGTGCAATCATGGTATGCCTGCTGGCTCGTGTCCACACGTTGGTCCTCCACTCGCTGCTGTGTGCCTGGGAGAGCTGCCCTGAAACACGGAGGGTTATACCGGTGGGAGAGACATGCAAGTGGGATCAGATAAGCAGGAAAAACTGAATGCAGAAATGCTGGCAGGGAGATACAGCATCCCAAAGCAGAGGAGAAAACATGTTTCGACTTCACTGTGCACCTGGCTGAGCCACTAGGCCACCAAGCTCAGTCTGCTCCGCCAAAGGATCTAGGGACAGAGGTTCCCATTAAGAAGTGGACCTGTTCTTCCCTGGCAGCCTGTTCAAGGTAGTCTTCACAGCCTCTGAGCAAATCACTCAGAGAAACTCTCCACTCCCTTTGGAAAGCATCTGCAGGAATCTGTGACCCCAGGTCACTTGAGGGGCACCTCCGAAGGCTACGTTTGGCTCAGTGGGTTGGGTCCTTCATGCAGGTTGGCCACAAAGAACATTTCCTTCTGGCCTGCCTGGACCAGACAGCGTGTTCCTGTTCCAGGATTGATCCCAGATGTTAGTTAGCATTACAAATGCATCTCAAAACCTTCATTTCCCCCAGCTGCCAAGTCCTCCACCCCCACCCCAGTCCCTCTGCTAGAGGGATGATTAACACATGCTGCAATAAAACTCATCAGTTACTGCTCTTTCCACCCCTCTTTGCTGCAGGTTCAGGTTCCCACGCGCTGTTTTCTGTCTCAGTTTGTAGAACTGTTGCAGGCAGAAAAATGACACCCCGCCCATCATGTAACTACACTTTCCACCCCCCAAAGTATTTTTGCAGATAAAGGCTCAGCGATTTTTTTTTTGTAACATCCATCTGAGATTGGGTCTTGATTTGACACTTGGAAAACTGCGGCACAACAGGGTAAAACCCCTTTCTCTAAGGGTTCTTGACACATTAATGGCAGCTGCAGCATCGCTTCTCATAAACTCCTACCTTGTGTTCAGCTTTCTGCTGCAGGTTATTCAATTTAGTTCAATTCTGTGTATTTTGTCTCATCTATATACCCAGGACACATGAGTTTTATGAAGCTAAGAATAAGCAGGGATTAATGTGTTCCATGGTTATCTCCAAGGGCTGTTCTCCAGGTCTTCTCCTAAGGGATGAAGGTTTTGAGTGTCTCCTCATGAACCTTTCTTTACATACCCCCCTTGTATCAAAGTTAATTGGCAGTCCATTTTCTTGAGATAAGAAGCATCATGTGAGAACATGTCCATTTGGGCTTTAAAATGCTCTCCAGCACAAGCCTGGTGTGATAGTCAACACAAGGACACAAGATAGAGCTCCCAACCCCCTAAGGTCTGAAGGCACCTCACAGTGTCCTTTTGTTGTCACTGCACTTTCCAGGCGCTTTCTTCATGATGAAGCAAATGGAGCTTTTGTGTTCTCTCTAATAGCCCGAGAGTCCTGTAGAGTCTGAGCACTTTGCAGGCTGCCTTTATGGGAGGAGAGCGGCTTTATCTTTATGACACTAATGGAAAAACAAGACTTAATGACAGCTAATCTTGCTCACTTCACTTACAGGCCTACTTTTGGTGCCAAGTGGTGTTTACGCTGTTAGTTTGGCTTATCCAGTTTTGCCCTGCAGTGCCCTGTTCCTCCACACCCTGTACATGTCAGTTTGAATCAAGGATTGCTGTGGAGCAAGTCTAGTGATACCCTTGCTGGAGAAACCCAGGAGCAGAGAAGAAGACAGTCAAGGTGCAGGTCTGGACACCTTCAGCTGGAGGATGTCCAGGATGCACCTTTGCTGTCTCATGAGTGCTGTGATTCCTGGCACATGTGGATGGGTGCATCCACCACCCGTTGTCATGTTTTCCATTTGCATCTTTAGAGCGGCCAACATGGGGAGGACTCAAGGTTTCTTCCACAAAACCCACAGGTTTGGGGAGGGATGAGCCCTATAGGAAGGAGGACTGGGGAGTCTTGTTTCTCTGGCTGTGTCCATGCAGCATATGGGCTGAATGTTTCCTTTGTGGTTGGGTCTGTGAAGGCTTGTGTCTAGCCCTTTGCTCTCGTGCCAGGGAGTCCCAGCACTTCCATCCTGGAGCTGTCTCGCTGGGACAAAGGACATCAGTCTGTGCACAACTTCCCCGGCTCTCCCCTTAGCCCTTCTGACGGCTTTGTGTTGGAGTGGAGCATGTTTAAGTGGGTCAACAAAGAGGTCATTTTTCCCCAGCGCAAAGTACCCTAATAAATTAACCAGTGAGGATTTTAATAATACATGAAAGGAGAGAGGTTCACCGCTTCTGGAAAGGCTTTTCAGCTATTGATGGGGTCAGCAGCTGGGTCAGTGGCCATTGGGATTCCAATGGTGGGCATCATCCTCCACCGATGAGCATATCTGTGCTGTCGGGCCAAAATAGAGCTACCCCCGTTTCAACACACTGATGTAAGAGTTATTAACGGCTTTTCAACACAAACAGGCAGACGGAGGGGCTGCTGTGGGGTGAAATTAGCACCCAGCCTTCTGTCCACTCCTCTGAAGCCTGAAGCACATGGGGTTCCATCTGGGTTTCCAAAAAAAATGAGGCTTGTGTGATCAGCCAGCGGGAACAGTAGACTACCTCTGTTGTGTCTGGCTGCAGCCACTTTAATGGAATAATTTAAGGAGAAAAGACTAATCCACAGACGTCACACTGAATGGTCCTCTTGATCCAGTAGCTTCTCAGCTGGTGTAAAGTGGTTTTCAGCACTTCAGCTGATTTATTCACCTTTGGTGTCCTTGACTTTAAAGAAGTCCTTTAAAGAAGGCAATATGTTACCATGACCCCAGATTATCTTCTGGCTTGTTCAGTCAGATTTGTGGGCATTCTCCAGGTCAGAGGTGGAATATTTGATGTCAAGAGCCTGTTCTTGCTGTGTTGTTTGTCAGTCAAGATCTAGGAATGACCAGAAATCCTATAGCACCCCAAAATGTACTATTGCAAGATCTTCTATAGGCTCTAAGTTTTCGAAGACAATAGTGACATGAGCATTGCCATTAGGACTTGGTTATCTTTATCTTAACATCTTTGTCAGTGACATGGACAGTGACACAGAGTGCACCCTCAGCAAGTTTGCTGATGGCACCAAGCTTGGTGGCACAGTTGACACACTGGAGGGAAGGGATGCCATCCAGAGGGACCTGGACAGGCTGGAGAGGTGGGCTCATGCAAATTGCATGAAGTTCACCCAAGCCAAAAGTGCAGGGTCCTGCACCTGGGACATGGCAATTCCAGGCACAAATACAGGTTGGGTGGAGAAAATGGCTCCAAAGCAGCCCTGAGAAGAAAGACTTGGAAGTGCTTGTGGATGAGAAGCTCAATATGAGCTGGCAGTCCAATGGCTCCTGCAGGGAGAAGCTGCCAGTGGCACAAAGGGTAATGAAGCAGTAAATGCTGAAGACAAATTCATCAGACAGGGTGATTTGGATCACTTGGCAAGCAGAACCCATTTTAAAAATATAAAAAGAGAGTTAGATGACAGCCCAATGCAAAATTGTACATCAAAGGAGAAGAAATTAAGATTGTTCCTACAGAAAGGGGCAGTGAATCACCAAATGCAGGGTTTTCTGGGTTTAGTAGAATGAAACTGCACAAGCGGCTCCTGACGTGAGTTGAGGCTGAGGCAGAAACAGCTACTGCAACCTTTGATGTCTAAATGAACGGGTAGGAGGTGCATTTATTTCTCCTTATACACAGCAATGGCAATATGTATTAGAGTAGCTGGCTACTAATGTTGATGCTGAAAAGGAAGAAAGGGAACATGAAAGCATTGCAGTAATAGTCTTTATCACAGAAAATGCTTTGCCTGGCAGATGGTTGGTTTTTTGGAAGAGCTGAGAGGTTGGAGTACACAGATGACTGTGATGTTTGCTCCCTGTCAAGGTGCTAAGGGCACTCCAGTCCAGTGGAGAAGGGCATCACAAGAGCCCTTTGCAAGATACCAAAGCCACAAAGTGACAGATTGGAAGCCCCCCCCTCCTTGCTTTTTCTTTCTGGAGACAGTGGCTAAATACAAGGACAAATGAGGGGTCACTGGGGTCCATATGGGCATAAATATGCATTTAATTAAGAACCTGTGATATAGAAAAAATCAGTTCACAGTTATAGGATCATCAAATAATTCAGGTTGGAAGTGACCTCAGGAAACCTAGGCTGCCTGAATCTGTGACTCTGTGTAAGGGGGAGAACCTGGAGAAAATTTCCTTCTATAGCCACTGAGTTGTGGGACTGGAAAGGGCCTGAGAACTCAACACAGACCCCAGCCAACTGCTGTCACTGACGGATGTTTTGGCTGTTGGGCTCATGTGGAGAGATGTGCCTCACCGTGTCAGGCTTGAAACCAGAAATCTGCATGTTTTAGCTGTCCACCCTCAACCCAGCTGCTCAACAAGTGAGATTTTAACCCTTGTGTTTTGCATATCTGGGGTTGTCCCCACATGCACTGAGTTATCCTTCACTGCCCTCAAGCCCGAGGGCATGGTGCCTGCCAAGAGAGCGGTGGTCAGGGCTGTGAGCTCAGCACAGCTGATGGGGACCCTCAAGGAATGCCTAGATATGCATGTGCCTTCTCTGAATGTCTCCTGGAAATCAGTAAATCCCTCAGCAGGTTTCAGAGGGGCCTGACAGCAGGATGGGATAATTAGGTCTCTATGAATTTCATCTAAAAGGGTGAGTTGGAAGAGGAGAGAAATCCTCTTTTAACTAAGGAAAGGCTTTTGCACGAGCTTATTCATTATTAAGCACCAGGGAATCGATTTGATAGGGTGCCCTTTTAAACTGCAGGAATGAGCCCCAGGTCCCAAATCAACTAAACCACAAGAAACCAGCCCACATGTGAGTGAGTGCCACGGGTGCTGGGGTGCTGGTCTCCATGGAGCTGTCTTTCTCATAGGGACTTTTGACTCCGTTTTTCTCTTTTCCCCACATTCCATGGGGTCTCACAGCCTCCTGCCTCTCTCCCTTGCCAAAATACCAACCACACTCAGGTTTCCCAAAGCAAATCTGGGGTAGCGTGTGAAGCCGTGATGGGTAGGCTCTGCCATGAGGGTTGGTGTGGACAATGCTGCCTCCCTTCCTCCTTCCAAGCCTGGGACATATGAACATCTGTGGAGGGTCAAACCCGAGTGTCTAGTGTTGAATGTTGCACAGTGGTCAGTAAGAAGATGTATAGGAAGACTCTCACTTCTTCCTAATTTAACAATTTTCAATGCAGACTTCCATTGCTACCCAGTAATCTTTGAGGGATTTTGTTTCTCCACTTGGGTCAGCTAAACATGAAACCTCCAGAACATTGTTCAGCAAGGAGTCCCACCAGTCATTTCTTGAAGTCTCCTTTTGTGTATCCTGAACCTAGTTTCTGTTACCTTCCTGTGATGCCTTGCCATTCTTATAATAGATGAGTGTGAGCAGGTTATCTCTGACATCTTCTCCCTGACATTGATGGTTTCCGCAGTATCTCTCCTATCCTGATTCTTTTCTAGGCTGAGGAGTCCTGTTTCACTTAATACTTCATTGCAGAGAAGCCATTCCAGACCTTTGATCATCCTTGTTGCCCCCTTTAGTGCCAGCAGCTGTGATGCCACTCAGCTAGCTCCCATGAGATGCAAAGGGTTGGCCAGGAGATTGCGAGTTCAATGCAAGCCAAATCAGGCAAATTCCTCTATTTTTCCATAGTTTAGAGACACAACAGGGCTGCTTCTCTTCCCCCTTCATCCAAAATATCCTCTAATGCTTGTGTTGTACATTTATGTGTTCGTGTTGTTTTCCTTCTGAGGTGGCTACAGGAGGAGCACTGAGACACCGAATGGTGCACACATTGGTCTACTGGTATGGTTGCCCCTGACCCTCTCTTGAGGTATTTGCTCACTCTTTGGACTAAAAGTATTACCATTTCCTTCTCTCACCCACCCATAGTCCAGCTAAAAAGTGCCCAGCTGCTTTGTAAAGCCCATACAGAAATGTATGTTCTGCGTCAAGTCCCAAGAGCACACTGTTGTCTCCATTGCCTTTGCAAAAGTCCTGGGTTTGGCTCAGGCTGCAGCAACTTTGCTCAAATTTCAGTAATCTTAGCCTGTTAACAAAAATATTGGGTTTAATTGAAGATAATCTACATGGGGACACAAAGTCTACCATTTGTGACGGTCAAAAGGGAGCACGATGCCTCCACAAGAGCAGATCAGTAGCTTGAAGGTGTTGAACCTCCTCCTGCCTCCTGTATTTTGGGACAGAAGGAGCCTTCTGGATCTGATACCAGGTGGAGGACATACCGGTGGTCCAGCCCCATAGTAGCCTTATGTACCTGTCCCTACTAGAATCAGAGCATGTTTGGACAGGGATAAATGGCTTAATTCTCTCTGGGTGTGCCACAGCCACTTAAATACCTGAACCAACACCTAGAGATGAGCACATTTTTTGGTGTCAGAAAATGAATATCACTCTGAGCAAACACTTCATTCAGACACATGCAAGTTGACCATAGCTAGACTTAAATGAGATGTAAAAAGGGGAAATTTACTCAAGGAAAAGACCATAGAGGCCGTGTGTTTGTAGCCAAGGGGTTAAGGGAGTGATTTATTGGCTTAGGAGCCAGAAGGCGAGGTAAGGACTTCACGGCCACCTCAGATTTGAGTAGCCCTGGCTGGGTTAGCTCTCTTCTATCATTTGTCATCTGCCTTTTCTCTTCCAGTCTGGCATCTCTGAGCTAATGATGTTTCTTACAGCATCTGGCACAAAGCAGCCCACACTTTGGATAATGTCTCGTGTTTGGGCTACCATGGTAATGCTTCCTTGACAGAAAAACTGCAGCAGGGAAAGATGAAGGTCCAAATTTTGTAAAGCCGTGAGAATACCTGATTCCCAGGGGCAGATCTGGTGCTATTTTCCAGAGGGTTTGTGGGAATGTGTTGGGAAGGTAAAAAAGAGGGATTTGAGGGAGCATGTTTCACTAAAGCAAACCTAAACTCTGCAACTGGACCCTGTGCTGGTTCCTGTGTGTTGGATGGAAGTTTTGGCTGTTGTAAGAGCAACACCCCTTGCTCTGCTCCCAACCGATGTCCCAGAGGTGAAATTGCCTTTCTTTCATAAAAGGAGTTGGGCACCATGATGGTCAAAAAGTGCAGTTTTGTCACATCATCTCACTCTTGCAGAGGCTAGTTCAGCTGGGAATGGTTACACACTGAGACAACAGCACATTAAACTGGCTGAAAATTTACAAGCTTTGGAGTTTTCCTAAAATTGGAAGTCATCCCTGGAAAGGCAAGCCTGTCCCAAATATCCTGCTACAAGCTAGAGAAATCAGGAGACCATCTCCCTTTAGATGATGGAAGAAACTTTCTGACACTTACTGTCATCTTTAGCCCCACGATACCTCCAGCTCGTCATCTCAAACCAAACAGGGGATGGTTGTTTTTGCTGGGGCTGTTAAGCTCAGAAAAGATTCAGTATGACCTTGTAAGATCCTGTTTCTGCAGCCTTTAAGTGAAGGAAGCAGCATGTCAAGGGAAGGGGGAAGCATCCTGACATACCTTTCATTCCTGTTGTCCACCTCCATGTCCTCGATCTGTATTTCCATCCATCTTTGCCTGAGAGACTGAGGGCAAAGCAGTTTAATTATAGGGTTCACTCCTAGAGCTGACACAGGTGCCTATCTCCAAATGATTGAAACTAAGCCTCTAATTGGCTTTTTTGGATTCTTTTCCTGGTTTAAATGTGTAGATTTAAACCAGCTTCTCTTTGAAACACAAGCAGCATTCAGAGTTTGGAAAGGATGCCCTGGACAGGAAACCTGTTTCTTACAGCAACCCCTTCCCCATCTCCCTCTGGGGCTCATGGATGCTCATTAATGTGGGACAAAAGAAAACAAAAATTCAATGCCCTGGCCTGGAAAATATCTCACAGCCAAGCCCAAACCTGGTGAAAGCAAACCTTGTCCTCTCCTAAGCATCTTCCTGGATGTCACAGAGGGATGGCGAGAGGTGATACAAGGTGGTAGAACAACCACAACCTCCAGGAGAAGGCAGAGGGGAGATGAGCAGCAATAAGCTTTTCTCCATGAAGCCCATCCCTGTGATGAGTTTTGTGTGGGCAGAGTCTGGCAGACGTTCACCAACAAAGTCTGGGGCAGGATCCATGACCCCTGCAAGCACAGTGTGTGCCTTCTTTGGGGGCAGATCTCTATTCTCAGGGTAGCAATTCGGGGTAGTCCAAAGCTAGGGGTGGGGGAAGGGGAAATGTCTGACAGCGTTGTGGGATTTGTTTTGCTCTTGCAGAGGCCAGAAAGCTAGAAAAACTCAGTTATCAAAACGCTGTGCTCAGAGTCATTTGTTCGTGCTGCGTTCCCATGTCCAGCCCTGCTTGTGTAATGGCCGGGAAAGGGCTTATCAGAGCCTGATACTGAAATCTCAGGAGGCAAAAAAAAAATAAATCTCTGACCAGTTTGCTTTTTCTTCCAGAAACCCAAAGTTGAAAAAAGCAAAATAAGCTCCCCTCTCTCTGTTGGCGTGCTCGCGTGGTGTGAGTGGACTTACCCTGGTAGATTGGTCAGCTCTTGCTTATCTCCATAGGATCGAGTGTGGTCAATGGTGGTGGCTGGGTGTTGCCAACAGACGTGAGATGCACCAGTCTCAGCGTGCATCATGTAAAATATATAGAGATATAACATCATATATGATAAATATATTATCACTAAATAAGCCACTGGGGCATCCTGTTTGGTTCTCGCAGCCCTTTGTCTGTGTCATCAGCACAGGAAGGACATGGACCTGTTGGAACAGGTCCAATGGAGGACCACAAAGATGATTGGAGGACTGGGGCACCTCTGCTGTGAGCACAGGCTGAGACAGTTGGGGTTGTTCAGCCTGGAAAAGAGAAGGCACCAGGGAGACTTTATAGCCCCTTCCAGTACCTAAAGGGGGCTACAGGGAGAGATGGGGAGGGACTTTTTATCAGGGAGTGGAGTGATAGGATGAGGGGTAATAGTTTTATACTGAAAGAGGGTGAATTTAGATTAGATATTAGGAAAAAATTCTTCACTGTGAGGGTGATGAGATACTTGAACAGATTGCCAGAGAAGTTGTGACTACCTCATCCCAGGAGGTGTTCAAGGCCAGGCTGGATGGGGCTTTGAGCAACCTGGTCTGATGGGAGGTGTCCCTGACCAAGGCAGGGGGTTGGAACTCCATGATCCTTAAGGTTCCGTCCATCCCAACCCATTCTATGGTTCTATAACCTCCGAAGGAGAGCCAGGTGCAAGCTAGTCCCCATGGTGTTATGTTGGGAATGGTGACAGTGGGGGACGAGGACAGTGCATCCTTGTGTCCAGTGCATCTCTTGTATAACAGAGCTGCATGCTTGTGCCCCACGAGGTGATACAGCGGTTCCATCATCCCACAGCTTGCCCCAGCATCAAGTCAGGATGTGTCCAGGGCAGATGCAGTGGCTGAGAAGTGCCCTGGGGATGAGCATTGCCAAAAACAAAGCAACCTCAAGGCTGAGGATGAAAAAATCCTTTTAGTGACACTGTCTTCTGGATCAGGCCCAGACCAAAGAGTTGGCTGGAGCCTCGCGGCAATCCCTTCAGGGCCTCAGGGGTATCGCTTGCAACATTGCTTTTGTAGGACATGGTCCCTTTCACCATGCTGGCCAATGGGGGCTTGGAACAGAGGCAATGGTGATGTCATTTTGTCCCTTTTCTGGGTGTTCTGCAGATCCCTGCCCATCCCCATGCAAGAGATACCTTGTCCCATGCAATACCTGTACCTGCTTCAGGTGACACTCTGGTCCCCCAGCAAAAGGTATGCGACGGCAGAGCAGGGAGGAGAGATTTTGGCTAGGAGCAACAGAGTGGAATACAGAACAGGGCTGAATAACAGGAAATACTTCATGATAACAAAATCCAGGGCACAGCAGCAGGAACATGGTGGAGATCCCACATGCAGACCATTCACAACCAGCCCTGGGGCAGGAGCTGGGCTCCAGCTTGCTCCATCGATCCCCATGCTTTCCCAGCACTTTCCTGCTTCCAAAGGCACGTTGCAGCTTTCAGCAGAAGGAATTACTCAGAAAAGGTTGCTTTTACTCAAAGAGAGTTAAAAAATGCCAATGCTACCCTTTCTCATGAGGATGGGTGCATGGTGGAAGGCTGTACCAGTCCCACATCAAGGCTCAGCGTCTGAGCAGTCTCATCACGTCGCTGTATGACAAGTTCAACACTGCTCGCTGGGAGCTGGATCTAATTATGGAAAAGTAATTTAGATTCAGAGATAAGGTCAGGAAGGGACCTTAGGAGGTCTCTGGACCAACCTCCCACTCAAAGCAGGGCCTGCTTGAAGTTAGGGCCAGCTCTGGCCCTAATTTAATTCACATTCATATTTTAATTATATATTTTTGTCCTACCACTCATTGTGGAGCCTTTTCCTTCCCTCTATTGGGACCTTCCCATTGCCTCTCATGCTGTCCCCATCCATCTCCCAGTCGGGTTTGGCTCCATCCTCTCTAGAACCTCCAGGCAGAAGCACTCCCAGCCCATTCCAAGGTTCCCCCTGTGTCCTTCTTTCTCAGATGGTCACAGCTTGTCTGGTGGTGTATGTAAAACCTCACTACTTGGTATTTTGTTTTTCCACCCCATCCTTAATCAGGCGCTCCAGTATCCCAGCAGAAACGCGGTCGGCGCCCGCACGTCCCAGAGAGACATCTTTATTTTCCTAAGATTGACCGTGAGCAGCACTGAGCTACTGAAATCTTTCCAACCGGAGAACTCCCGTAAAATAAATACGGAGGGAAATGTTTTCCACATTGTGTCACCGTTTCGTCGCCCGTCGCATTCGCAGAGCACAGCAGTGGGGAGCAGGTCCTCCAGTTCACACCAGAGTCCCTTTAGCTCCGAGCCATCCCAACCCCTTCCTTCCCTGGTAGCAAATCTCTGATGGCAGGAGCTGATTTTGAAGCTTATGGGTTTTTAAATGGCCTTACAAATATATTTTAGCTTGTGCTTGAGCCTTAAAGCCCAGTCTCAGCCAGCCATGAGTGATGGGAATGGGGGAGATCTCCCACCAGCCGTCCCACCGTGGGGTGGATTTCATATGCAGCAGTTCAGCGTGTGTTCTGAAGCCTAATTACACCTCTGACAGCGGGAAAAAATAATCCCAGGAGGGAAGGTCAGTCTGACAACGTGAAACACATACTGAGTTGGGGAGGATTTTTGCATTGATGCTACTTCCCCCAATCCCCAGGGAGCTGAGGAAGAGCCACCTTGTACCCCAGCAAGGTTTCCCTTGCCCTGCAGGGTCTCGCCGCTGCGGCGTGGCGTTATTAACGCTGCCAATCAAGCCTCCCCCAAAGCGATGCTGCTAACGAACTCGCCGTGAACTCGGCCACAGCAGACGCATGATTAGCAGGGATCAGTCTCTGTCCCTTTGAAGGGTGAGAGAAGCAGGGTTGGGACCCGTCTGTTGCCAGCATCACGTCCAAAGGAGACTTGAGGGGGCAGCAAGGCATGGAGAAGGTGGTTGGAGAGCCACAGGGAGGTCTCAAAGGGCAGGAGGGGGCTCAGGGAGTTCCTGGGCTTGGGGACATCAAGGCTTTGTGGGAGCAATCAGCCAGCAGAACCATTACTTGAGCAGACCCGGGGGGCTTCCTCGCTGCTTGCAAATCTTCTTCCAAGCTGCATCTCCTTTGAGTTAGCTCTGCCATGGGGAGGGGAGAGGCGTTCTTCCATGAATAATAAAACCAGCATCCTTCTGTCCATCAGACGAGATAAAAAGCCCCCAGGGATATAGAGGAAGACAGCATTATTATACAGGTCACCCATAGGTTATTCTACAATCCTCCTTATATGAGGCTTCACTCCCCGATGCTATCACCACCGGCACCAGTCAGGGACTGTGTCCCTTCTGCAGGGACTGTGGGGATGGGGTGGCGGGGGCAGGGTCAGCCCCGATGTGGGGTAACACAGTCTGACAGCTACAGTCGGCGCTGTTGTTGAGCACTGCAAAAACAATAACACCACCGAGTGAGGCCGACCACCCAAAACACGCTCTCATGATACTCACATCGTCTCTATCCCCCTTTCCCAGGTGTGATCTTTCCAGGAGGGCTCAAATGGTGGCAGCTGGGAGGGGGGGACGTGGTGGCTGGGAAGAACAGTGAGACCTTTCGAGGCGTCGCAGACCTTCTCACATGCTCCTGGAGCATGAGCTCTCTGCCACACCAGATGTGCCAGGAGCCAGAGGGAGAACATGCTTAATGGGATTCGAAACCCCTCAGCATTGTGGAGTGAAAACTGGAGGCATGTGGGGTTGGGACAAGCTTGGGGGTTTCTGTGGCCCTAGTGGCATCCTTGACGGTAGCTGGTGGCCACAGGGCCAATGGGAGGAGCCATCCTGCACCCAAGACTTCTCAGGCTCTGGGCAAAACTGGGACAAAATCACCGACTTGTCCACTATGGGGTTTTCTGCTCAAGTCGCTCAGTCCCTGACTTTATCCCAGTGTGAGAAATTTGTCCGATGTCACTGGTAGGTCACTTATCCCGCCTGCCAGCTCAGATTAGATCCTGTGGTTTGTGTCAGATCAGATTTTGGAAGGTTTATTTCACACTGGTGATGTGCTGTGCTCCCAGGGACAAAGGTGGCAGTGGGGGGAGAAGGAGCTGGGAAGAGAGATTTCCTGGGAAATATGTATTTATTTCCTTCTCTTCTCTTCTCTTCTCTTCTCTTCTCTTCT
>BJBW01005623.1:54822-106291 GCA_004320125.1 Scolopax mira
CTCCTCTCCTCTCCTCTCCTCTCCTCTCCTCTTCCCTTTCCTTCCCTTCCCTTCCCTTCCCGTACATGCCATAAGGGTGTGGGGTAAAATTATTCTTATTAAAGAAGTTTATCCTAATTGAAAGACCATTCCTTTCAACTAAAAGCTAACAGTCTCTGACTGTTTCCAACTCCTCACTTCTGAGCTAAGATCATACTGGGTGGGACTCTCCTACAGGTCCCACCAAGAGCCATCTCTCCATATTGTCACATTATTTACTGTTTGATTCCTTCTTAGGACTGTGGCAATTGGCAAAATACCTGGGGATGGATATCTGGCTTTGCTAACATCAACATTACTCTTTTCCTCACCTCTTTTTTTTTTTTTTCTGTAACAATGTTTGCTGGGACTCTGCAATCACTTGGCAGAGAACAGGGGAGCAGAGAGGGAGATGCTGTCTGAATGTCCTCTCACTATCATCATAGTTAATAAAGCTTCTGTCTGGCCTGTCCTCAATTGCACTTGGGTTATTGTGGCCTTGGAGTCCCCAGGTTTCTGACAAGGGACAAAACGGGCCATCAGGACAGCACAGGGGACATGACGGTCCTCACTCATGGTGTGGTCAAAAGATTTCCCATGATGGTATCCCGGTTGGCTCAAGAGCAGCCACCTCTCTGGTTGGGCTCTCCTTTTTCCTCACCCAACAGAGGGGACAGGAAAGGTCCCAAACACTGCCTGAGCCCCACAGAGCATCCCCTGCTAGGTGCACTCAGCCAAGGAACCCAGCAGTGCTGCCTCATCTCTGCAGCCCAACTCTCCAACCCATAAAACAACTGATTCCAGGTAGTATCCAGCTGGAAAGGGGTCAGTTTTGAGAATTTTAACTTACCACGGCACTGTTGAGGTGGAAAGTAATCAAGCAGCAGTTGCAGTTTTCAGCAGGAGGAGTTCTCTCCAGGGAGGATTTACATTGTGCTGGCAGCGTGATGGGCACTTTTTTTAACAAACAAGTCTTTAAAAGAAGCACTCGCCAAATGTCAAAATATTTCTCAATGGTGCTAAGGGCCTTTAGCAGCTGTAACTTAACTGTGAAGCAACCTGATGCGGGCAAAGGACCACACAGCTGGAAATCTGTGCTGCAAAGGCACCATTTTATGGCTGTTAAGCTGCTGGCCTCTCCATGTTGTAAAGTTGTTAAACAAACACAGCCCTTGGCTCACACCACGTGTCAGTGAGGCACAGTGCTTTGGCAGGAACAGGCTGACAGCAACAGGGGCTTCAAGGGAGCCAGGAAGAAATAGAAAGAAGGAGAGAAGAATAATTCAGGTGGAGGAGGAGATGTGTGTTGGCCATCATAGCCCCATGGTGGGAGAAGGTGGTCTTGGAAGGAAGAGTGTTTGGGTTCACATGGAATTGCATCCTCCTCTGGTTTGGCATGGACATATGGATCCCATGCATCCTGAACTGCTGTCACAGCTGGTGGATCCTTAAATCACCCCCCTGCAGGAAGGCAATGTTCTAGGGAAACCTAAAGATGGAAAAATTGAATGGTATTGATAGTTTTGGGTAAGGAAATAGGTGTCCCCAAAGGATGGGCCATGTGTTACAGGCTGTGTATCCTTTGCCACATATCACTCTATATTGAAGCAAGCTCTGTTAGTGCCACGAGATGCTCCAAGAGCAGCTCCAGCCTGGCAAACACAAGCTCAGCCCCTTTCCTAATGGAAAAACAGCAAATCCATGGAGAAGAACTAAAATACGCTTGCTGAGCCCAGTGCTCAAAAGTTCAAAAAAATGGGGAAATCTCTACAAAAAATAAGAAGGTTCCTGGCTATTTCTTTAATATTTCCTTCCATTCTCTTCTACTGGCCAGTACTTATCCCTCTGGCTCAGAAGCTGAGTCCTGCTGGGTGGATATGCAGTAGGAGATGCATCCAACAGTGCTGCCTGCGGCCATCTGTCCAGGACAGCAGCTGCTGCCCTGAGCTGTTTTTCTGGATCTAAAGCTGTTTTAGAAAAACACCAGTGACTCTTTATCATCGTGAGGGCACCAGGCAGAGCTGGACATGGTGGTCGTCCAAGTTTGATGGGTCTGTTGTTCTGTCCACGGGTCCCACCTTCCAGTGATACTCAGCTCCTGAAGCTTCCCAAGAAGTTTTGTCCTGATGACAGCAGATCATTTGCAACCAGCTTATGTTAGGACTTACCAAATGTCACCAGACTGCATGTGTTATACTGTTTTCTCTGCTAAATATTGACTATGTGGGGCTTTCCATTGCCACCAGACAGAACAAAGAGAACTAGAGAAGTTGTGGCTCTCGCATTGGCCGTAAAAAGGGAAGCCGTGGTAGCATCATTGGTCTTGCTTGCAGCATTTCCTCCTATTTTTTTCCATGAAAGCTCTAAATTCTAGAATCTGTTTTCTGTGTTTTTTGGTTTCTTCAATGCAACTTCTCGACCATGAAGGGATGCTGCAAAGCTTGACTCCGAATAGCTGAAGAGCAATGGGCCAAGTAGCAAGCACAGGTGTTGGATGTGTCTTTATTCAACTGGTGGCTAATGTGGTTGCACAACTTGATTTTCTTTCAGACCCCCTCACTGATGTCTGCCCATGGCTTAATCCTGCCAAGTGGCTGCAAAGGAATAGCTCCATAGTGTTAATAGGTAGAAGCTAATGGGACATTTTTCACCTAGAGCTAGAACAAAATATCCATGGGTTGTTTTTTTCCAATGATTTGGGTGATCCATTTTGAGGAGATGGACTAGCAAATTATTCCTGCTGCCTGTTGAAGTTGTTTTCCTCCCTCCCTGATGGACCCAGCTCTGCCGTGTGCAGTTTTTTTCATCTAAAAGCATCCATTTTGATGAAAAGTGGGTGAGCATCTCCTGGATGAAACCAAAATCTGCCAGCCTCGCACGTCCTTTTTCTAAGCAATTTCCTGCTTCGCTGCATTTGGAAGATTGCACTGAAGTTGCTTTCCTGGCACCAGGAGCCGGTTTGAGAATTAGTGCAAAACTAATTTGGTTACAAATCTCAAAGACACCAACAAAAGCTATTTTTAAGCCTTTGAGAAAGTACAGTGCAAGTTGGACTGTTCAGAAAAACAATTGCAAGAGTTTCTTACCCTTATTTCAGCCACTAAATTGTCTGAAATTGTGGGATCCTCATGCAATTGGGTGACTGAGATCCAGCACGTTGCCCTTCACCAATATGTAAAGCCTCACAGGTCTGTAGTCACCTCCCAGGGAGCTTCATGGAGGTCCCAGCACACTGCTCGCATTGCTGCCTCTCTCGGGTTAACTAAAGATGTTTGTGACTGTTGGTTCTTCCTTCTTAGGGATGTCATATGCTTCCTCATGACCCAACCTCTCATAATCACATGAACCCAAAAACTGGTGATTTTTTTAAAAAGAAAATTAAGGTAAAGCTCACAAAACAAGCAATAGCCCACGGCCAGGGAAGAATGGTGGGAATCGCATCGCCTCCCTTGGCATCCTTTGATGCAAACTGAGGTCTGCATCAGCCAGTGCAGGACCTCTGGCGATACCCCACATCACCCCACTCATCTGCATGGACCAAATTGAGCCCATTTGTTCATGCAGCTCTCAAACCTTCACCTCCTTCAAAGGGAACCTGAACAAACTCAGATGTTTTAAGGACTTAGTGTGCTTAGACATAGTCTTTCCCTTCCATACACCATGGCAGTTGAGCCCTCGGCAAAGCAGCATAGCTCTGTGATGGAGAGCAGCTCAAGGTGGTCCCTCATCCTGTGCATCCCTCCCACAGGTGCCAGGATGCTCATGCAGAGCCCATTCTCCAAAAAAAATCTCCCCAGCCCATGGGATGGGGAGTTACACCTGCACAATTCTCTGTGTCGTGTAAGTCATAGCATTTAGCACATCATCGTTGTGACTATTGCCTCTCCTGTGGGCTCCCAACTGCATTTGTCAGGGGGAGAACAGAGGGGACACAGCTCCCAGTGCCAGGGATGATGGCTGACATTTATTTTGCCAATTCGCTTCAAACACTGTAACCCCCGAGTCCATTCCCTGGGTGTTTTGGCCAGGGGCCGCTGTTGGCAGTGCTTGGAAGAATCGATGATAACCTTTTCCTTTGCTAAGGAGTTTCCTACGTACCAGGGAGCAGAAGATGCTGAAAAACAAATGAAGCTTGGATTCTCCACGGGTCTCCTTGGCATTATTCCTGATATTTAAAAAACCAAACCAGTTCTCCATTGGTTTTATTGGCCTTTGTATCGTGGCATTTAAACAGAGATGGGATTGGCGTGGTCGGTATCTGTAGTTGCACACTGTGATGCTCTCAGGGTTTCTCTGAAGGGCAGGATACCCAAGGCACTGTGTCTAAAGCACCTGAGTTCCACCAACTTGCTTTTTGACTCTGTGATTGCCAGTGATGCTCCTTTTCACATGAAGGAGCAAAGGGTATTTGGGTCCTGGGAATGCGGCTGGGCTGTAGGAAGAAAGGTTGGTCTAAACCTCAAGATTAGCACTTCTTGGGGTTGTCTTAAGCTTGTCTAGTGAGAGGTGCCACTGCACGTGGCAGGGGGTTTGGAATGAGTTGATCTTTAAGGTCCCTTCCAACCCAAACCATTCTATGATATTTCGGTATTTAATTTTCCCCAATAACTAATGGGATTTGAATATTGAACTAATGAACTGAGCTGAGTCTGTGCACCTCTTGCAGGATGTCCTGAGCAGCATCCCAGAGCATCCCTGGGCAGAGATGCCATGTCCATCTGCATCACCCTGTGCCTGGCAGGGGTTTCTTGGCCCTCACAACTTGAGCAATGGGGTTCATGCTTCCTCTCTTCTTGGTTGCAGGCATGGAAGAAACGCTGGTTCGTCCTGCGCAGCGGTCGGATGAGTGGAGACCCCGACGTCCTGGAGTACTACAAAAATGACCATTCCAAGAAGCCTTTGCGTGTGATCAACCTCAATTTCTGTGAGCAAGTGGATGCAGGCCTGACCTTCAACAAGAAGGAGCTGCAAGACAGCTATATCTTTGACATCAAGACCAGTGACAGGACCTTCTACCTGGTGGCAGAGACTGAGGACGACATGAACAAGTGGGTTCGCAGCATCTGCCAGATCTGTGGCTTCAACCAGTCCGAGGAGAACACAGGTACCATGTGAAAGCCATGTCTGTGGACAAGAGCATCTCCTGTCCTGTCCTTCCAATGGGGCCTGGCTCCTCTTTCAGATCAGACCTGTGGGAGGGCAGGTAGAGACTGCCACAAGGCTTGGTGGGCTGGAGTGGGAAATAGATAGACAGGTGGGAAATCTCCGCAAGGCTTTCCTACCTTTGATATCTGAAACAGAGGAGGCTTTGCCCCTGTGAGCCACATAATTAATTTTCTCCATCTCTAACTGTAGACTTTTGAGTCTCTTATAGGAAGCTGGTGGGGTTTGGGGGTGTTTTTAGCTGCAACTTTGTCTTCATCCATCACCAAAGTCCCAGTAGAGTTGCAAGAACCAGCAGTGAAAGTCCAGTCATTCAGAGGTTTCAATCCCTTGATGGGGTGGGGAAAAGCTTTACAGAGACAGTGTCCCTCCCTGCTGTAGCTGTCCCCACTGCCAACAGTATCTCTTGTGAAGGGCTGATGCATCCTCCCCATCTGCATCTCTGCCTCTTCCTGGGACCTGCTGGGAAAGCTGTGAGAGGGGAGAGGAAAATGTGGAGGGGAGGGGTGGTTTTGGCTTTGTTCCACCAGTTGTGCTCCACCATCTAAACCCAGCTGCGCTTTGGCAAAACTCTGCAGGTGAGCAAGATCCCTCTGGTTCCCCGGGACCATGGGGACTCACATAAATCCCAAGCGATATGGGATGGTGATGAGGTTGGGGTGCAGCATTGCGATCACCTGCTGGACCCATTACGCCTGGTAGCACCTCTGGCCATCTCATTCACAGTCCATTCTCGTCCAAGGGACCCCAGTCCACATGAAACTCACCATAATGACGTCCAGCTTGAATCTGTTTTGGTCCCTTTGCAGAGCAGCTGCCGTCCGCGGGAGCTGAAACCCTGCCAAGAGCTTGTCAGGCAGGACAGCAAACAAAGCATCACAGCAGCGTGGATGCGATCGTCCACCGACTGACGCATGAAATGGGACGTCACCTTGGCAATGGGTGTACAAGTGGTAGAAAGGAACCTTGGTAATGCCGCCAGCGCGGTCTTGCAGCGAAAGGTCAGGCTAAATAAATCACATCCCGTTCCGATGTTCAGCAAGCGCAGTCCTCGAGGTTCAGCAGGATCGTTCAGGCCCCTGGTATTTTTTAAGAGCTGTTTTGTTGCAGGATTTTCCATTTTACGTGCATTCAGCTGGAGGGGGAACAGGTTTTTTCTTCCCATTTAGTAAAATGAGCTTCCAGCCCAGCGTCAGCGGGATCGATACTGGACTTCAGTGAAATATAAATCTGGGCAACAAAAGGAAAAACAATCTCCCGCTTGCAAGTACATCTGTCCCAAAGGGCACACAGGACTCGTCAGGCTGCAGAGATCCGAGCGCTATTCCCTGCAGGAGCATGGAGTGACATCAGCAAAAGAGGAACAAAAATCCCTATTTGTAACAAAATCACAGCTCTTTAATTCTGTAGGGAAAGTACCCACTTGAAACAGTACCCAGCTGCCAAAGCGTGATTTTCTGAGTCAGATGAGAAAAAGCCTGGGACGGCAAATGCAGCAGATGTGTCCAGATGCTGCAGAAAAGAGAGAGCATGAATTATTCAGGGCTGGTGTTTTGCTTTGGTGCTCGCCGAAGCAGTGACCCCACACTCACCTTTCCTTCACCCTCCCCGCTAAGTAACGACAAACAAATCATGGATTTCCCAAAGTAGATAATGTTTGCTTGAGGGACTCATGGCCCAAGGCTGGGCAGAGGGGATGTAGGATTGTTGCAATGCGACATTGGGAGTATTGGGAGCCTTCTCCATCTTGGGATACAAGTCACAGGAGATAGGACAAGGGGAAATGGCCTCAAGTTGCACCAGGGAAGGTTTAGATTTGATATTAGGAAACATTTCTTCACCAAAAGGATCATCAAGCCTTGGAATAGGCTGCCCAGGGAAGTGGTTGAGGCACCATCCTTGGAGGTGTTCCAAAGATGGCCATACATGGTCCTCAGGAATATGGTTTAGTAATTTTTATTTCCTATTTCTTATTTTTTTTTTGTCAGAGTTAGGTTGATGGTTGGACTAGATGATCTTTTAGGTCCCTTCCAACCTAGACGATTCTATGATTCTATACACAAGTCCATCACTCATCCTTCATGATGGGTCAGCTGGTGGGAGAACTAAGACAGTCATAGATAGCAATATTCATAACTGCCATGTTCTGTTTTCATGACCTCCTTGAAGCCATGGGTTGATGGGTAGAAGAGAATGAGGAATTCTCAAGAGAATAAGACAGTTCCTGGGTAGAAATAGAGCTTGGGACTTCTTACATTTCTTTCTTAGACTTCACGCCCTCATCCTCAAGCCTCTCTGTGCCTCTGCACTGGAGAATGAATGAGTTGGTAATTGAATGCACCAGAAAAGTGGAGGAAAAAGTAACCATCATGGGCAGGAATAGCTCCATGCTAATTGTAGTAATTAATTAACGAAACCTCCCTCTCCAAGCAGACAGGCAGCGTGGTGGAATGAGACCAGAAACTGCTGGGGAAGCTGTTGTACACATTTTTCTGGTTCTTCTAGTTCCTGGCTGTGTGACTGCTTTATGCTGACCCAATGCTGGGTCCAGCCCCAAAGCCAGGCTGTTCCTGGATGACTTATGCTTACATCCCAGTTGGGGAAGTGTTCCATCTTGTAAAGGCTTTTACCTTAACTACCATCACGTGCTGAATTACTCCTGCTTGAAGGGATACCCCACATCAACTGAGCTGATGTCCATGAGTGTGCTTTTAACCCACCAGTGGTGGAAGAAAAACTCATTAGTTTGTGGGGCAGTTTGGGATTAGTTTGTGGGCAGTTTGGGTAAAAGCCTATTTTTTAGGCTCCCCTAAAACCAGCTCCCCATGAGGGACAGGAGAAGATGCATTTTCAATTGCTTTTTAGCATGACGTTGGGTGCCCAGGAATGTCTCTGGAGACATTCAAAACCCACCTGGACACGTTCCTGTGCAACCTGCTCTGGGTGGACCTGCTTTGGCAGGGGGGTTGGATTACACGATCTCTGGAGGTCCCTTCCAACCCCATATCCTTTTGTGATTCGATGATTCTGTGATTTAGTGAGCACTGAAAGCGGCCACCCAGGGTGATGCAAACTGTCTGCAAACCCTCTGCACCGGGGTGGGATTGTGCTTGGGTGCTGCCCACACTCCAATCAGGCGAAAAAATTAACAGGCCGAACATATTTATACCCTTTGATGCTTCTTTCTGTTCACGGCTGGACAGGAGAGTATAAATTTTCCGTGGCCTGGTTTTCACGTCACTCCTTCACGTCCTGCCTAGACTGGGGGACTCCAAGGATGAGGAACCAGGCTGGTGTGTAACGTCGTGCTAGGGTTAGCTGCTGGTTTCGCTGATCACATTA
The DNA here is from genome assembly GCA_004320125.1 of Scolopax mira. Lineage (NCBI taxonomy): Eukaryota > Metazoa > Chordata > Aves > Charadriiformes > Scolopacidae > Scolopax > Scolopax mira. The sequence goes on from BJBW01005623.1 coordinate 63,346, forward strand.
AACAACTGGTTTGTCAAAAGGAAGCTTGTTTCAGCTTCGGGGACCGAAATGTCAGTGAAGTGGTGGGTACCGACGGCTGCCCCGGTGCCACTTGAGGAGCAGCCGCTCCACAAAGCTCCCCACCCCGGCCTGAAAATAGTCGTGGAGCAGCACGATTACATCTGCTGGGAGAAGGGAAATGAAATCCACTCTAAAGTGTTTACCCAGACCGCGGCGCAGCTCTTTGTTTCTGTTAACACCTATTTACTTTGAGAGCTAATTACTATTTTTGAACAAGTGGAGCCTCACAGGATCCCGGCTCCTCCACGGGGCTCCAGGGGAGTAGATTTGCTCATGTCTCAGCATTGCTTTTGCACGACTGCCATTTTGCACGACTGCCATGTACACGACTGCCACCTCAGCCGTCTTGAATACGATGATGTGGGGGGGAGACCTGCCAGGGACCCTGAGCCACAGGCTGCAGGAGAAAGGCAGGCACGTGGGCATCTGTCTCGAACCATCTGCATTTTCCCTGCCCTAGTGGGCAGGCAGCCAGGGCTCAGCTGTGAACTGGATTTTCTCATATGCTTTGTTTGTTGGAGTTTAGTTTAAAAAAAAAAAAAAAAAAAGAAAAAAAAAGCCAAATCCCACTAAACATATCTTATGTGACGTTAACCCTTTCTCGAGATGGTGCCTTTGGCCAAAACCCCGCCGTGTCCCATTCCTGATACAACTCAGCCACGGCAGCACATAATTTAATTCCTCATGAACCACCGTGCACCCTTGCAGTGTGTGTGTCCTTGCAGGGGTCCTGTGCACAGGTTAATTATTTCAGAGAGGTCGATACCTCTATTAACTCCATCCCAATTTACTGTGCCACCCCCAGTACTACTCTGCAGCTCCTCTTCCACCTCCTCCGTGGGGGCACGGGCTTTCTCGGGGGCTTGAATTTGTGGGTGCTGACCATCACCCAGGGAAGTTTAAGAGCTTATTCATGCACTCTATTAATGCCCCTGTGCTAGAGGATTATCCCAGCCATGGAAGCAGGGAAGGGAATATTTGTGGGTGAGTTAAGGTCCTTGCTCTGAGCTGAAGGCTCCCATCACTTGGAGAGGGTGAGCAGGGCGTGGGAAAAGGATGGTGCTGGGCTCCTACCCTGATGGCTTGTGTCTGGCAGTGGTGGCCTCTCCCACCCAGCCCAGGCATGTTGTCTTCTTTTTTTTCCTCATCTGGGACTTTATTTCTGTTATTTATTTCTCTGCTTTGTGCCAGGGGACAGCGCCAGGGCAGTCCTGGGCTCCGGCTCTCTCCTGTCTCCCTCTCCGAGGCTCGACCCTGGTGTTTAGCAATCGATCCCCAGCCATCTCGAGGCTTTTACCATCTCACTGAACACAAGTCAGGGCTGAGCATTAATATTTAATGGAGAGCTGAGTGTCTCTTCTTCCTCCTTCCACTCAGTCACGCTCACTCCAGCAGAGCTTGCCGGAGCAGCCCGAGACACCAGTCACTTTCTGCTCCCATTAATGAGATCTCCCACATCCCACCTGCACAATCTCCACTATGGGTCTCTTTGGCTTGATGCTGCCCCAAAACCTCCACTGATTAACCCCTTCCAACACACAAGAGCAAATTTATTGCTTTAATAACCACTTGACTTGCTTTGGCTGGGGGTCCCATATGGGTCTCTGGCTGGTTGCTCCCCAACCTGCTGCCTGCAAGCCTCCACTATGAGCCTATATGGCTGCTCTTGTGCCTTGCTGACTTCTCCCCAAAAAATGCATTGTTCCCACCATCAGACCAGCAATGCCGCTCACCCCATCGGTTCCTTGCAGCCAGGTTTGCATGGGTGTTTGCTGAACAAAGGGAGCTCGAGGTGGGCTGGATTAAAAACACCACAAAGATACCCCTGAAGACTTCACAGGAGGACAGTGAAGAGGCTTCACGTAGCAAGACTAGAATAAAAAGATACTTTTGCATGCTGTATACTACCCACCTCCCCCAAATCCTCCCAAATCATTGAAGTTCACCAACCATGCATGCAGAATCAGGTTACTGGGGAGCCCAGGCAAGGTGACAGCCCTAGGACAACCCCCACTTCCCTGCTGCCATTGCCTCTGCCGTGGCCAAGCAGAACCAAAGCGGAGGGGAAACACTAATGACTGCCACAAGGCCAGGTACTTCCTTGCTATTGTGCCTGGCACATGCCTCCTTCCTTCCCTTCTCGCACCCTGGATGAGTTGCAAGCCCTGTGCTGTGCCAGGGAGCCTGCTGGGGACTGAGGAATAGGGGCCGAGGAATGGGGGCCAAGAAATGAGGCCAAGGAAGATGATGTGGGGGTGTTCTTTGTCCCTGAAAGTACCCAAGCCCTGATATGCTGCAGCAGGCAGCGCTGCCACCTAAGGGCAGCCATGTAGGCAAGGGTAGCCTTTGCAGACCCTTGTGCCCTCAAACTAGACCAGGACTTGAGTCTTCAGCTTCAGCCTACACAAGTCAATTGGTCTTGACTCATCTTTACGTTCTGGTATGGGTTGTGTTTGGATAGCAGCTCACTTGGAGGCCAATCTGTCCCTCAGCAGACAGTACAACACTCAAGCAAGATGAGCAAGATTATGGTTGAGCTGAGCTTGACCCACCAGGTGGATGGGGCAGATCTGGTTGGGTTCTCTCCATGTACCCCACCTTCCTATATCTCATTCATCTACCAAAGACCTACTGTCCCCTGCCCTTCTTGGGACCTGGAGGTGGCCTGCACCAGGATGGCAATGTTGAGCCCCTGTGCCTCGAGTCCTTTCCTCTCACCCAACATCCTACCATACATATAGATGTAGCCTTTTCCTCAGCCTTCCCATCAATACTTTCTGCACTTAGCATCATGGAGCTCCTTCTTTTAAAACCCTGTATGTCACATCTGGACCCACTGGTTGCACACCTCAGGGGCATTTGGGTCAGTCCCATACCTCCTTCTCTACCACATGCTGAATTTTCCTCACAGGGGAAGCAACTGTCTGCAGATTCACTCTGGGAGGACAAATGCAGATGTCTTAGCCCCAGGCTTGACCTAGCCTCACTGGGATGGATGGGAAAGACCCAGTGACCTCAACTCACTTTGCACCAGACTCATGGTTGAACTTCAGGCTTATGGTTGAACACCTCCTTGCCTGAGTTCCAGTTCATCCCTTAGCCATCCTGCCTCTTTAAATTTGTTCAAAACTTCCCTGACCCTGGTTTTCCTGCTCCACAAACAGAAAGTTATTTTAAGATCTCACACTGTTCAGCTTTTATTTCAGTGTAAACAATACTGGAGATGGAGTGGTCTTGGCACAAAGGAGCGGCTTGAGAGCAGTTAAGTGCCTGCTGTCTTTTTTGTCTCCATCTTTTTTTCCCTCTTTCCCCGTAGCAATGAGCTAGTTCAGGTACTAATGAGTGTGCTGAGGAGCAGAGAGACACTAACCACACAGAATTTGCTTCCTGGAAGATAGAAATAGAGAGAGATCTTTGCTGATCTCTACCAACCAGTCAGGGTCTCCTTGCTATGATTCCTTGGGCATTGGGCAATGACTGATGTCATTGAGAGTGAGAGTCTGCTAGTGGCTATAATCTGTCCACTTTGGGGGAGAAGATGGAAAAAGATATGAAAAATAAGGGAAGTCATTTGCACACTAAAACTGCCCATTTCATCCCCTTGGCTCTCCAAGGAATCAGGACTGATGAGTCCAGGTGGAATCATCCATCTTGTAGCCTCTTAAAACTCTGCTGAGATTAATCCCACCCATTTTAGGATTGCTGTCAAGACCTTTAAGATATTTGGACCTTCAAATCAGATGAAGATCAAACCCTACTGTTCTTCTATACTTTCTTCTTGCTGTATTCAGCTCTCCATCATGTTGTGTTACCAAAAGCATACAGGACCAGGGTCAACACTGCCCTGCTGTGGTGGTCACTGTCCTTAATACCAACAGCAGATTTCTACCCCATCTGCACGCCAAAAAAAGGACTGAAGCAAGGGTGCAGAGGACTTTAGAAACCAGAAAGCAAGAGAAAAGCTCTTAAAGTATCTGCATGGTTAGAAAGCCAAGCTTCTGGCTTCAGGGTTTCTGATGCAACTGAATATCTGAGGTTTACAATGCTGGATCAACTTTTTTAGAATTTAGGAATTTTTAGGGGTTTTTCTGTGGGTTGTGTGTGTCTGTGTGTCTGTCCGTGGACATTTTGGAGAGGTTGGGCTAGGAAAACCCAGAAGATCTGCCAGCTTTGTGATAGTAAATCCATAACTGCCATCCCAGAGCGACCACCAGGAGAGACGTATTAGCTGAGCCCCCTTTCACCCTCTCCAGCCTTGATGGGAACTGGCAGAGGATGCAGCTGTTTGTGGGAGCACCAGGATTACAGGCAAAAGAATGCTCTTATCTTATTGCAAATAGTAAAAAGCATCAACCAGCAAAAAAAAAAAAAGAAAAAAAAAAAAGAAAAATTATGCTCAGCTTTCAAAAAAGACCAACAGCCAAATACTCCAGTTCTTCTGACTGTTTCCCAGCAGGCACCCAGCACAAGGGTGTCCAACTGGCCTCTTCTGAAGATAAATATGGAGCTGGAGGACTGGGGCCTTTGGGGAAAATCCTGCCCTTTCCTGGCCGAAGTCCCACTGGGTTTGCTGAGCTGAGGCTGAGATTTGAGCTGGGAGGAGAAGGAAGAAATGCAAGGTTCAAGAGGTTTGAGGTGTTTCTAGAGAAAAAAAAAAAAAAAGAAAGAATTTCCCAGCCTTTCCAGCACAGGTTTCCCAGGAGAGGTTGGAAGCTGTGTTCATACCTCTCAGCCCTGCCTGGGGCTGTCTCCTGGCCAGGTACCCAGAATCAGAAACCCATTTAAAATAATTCTTCCTTTCATAATTGGCTTTTATCGCTAATGACCCCTGTGTGCATCAGGTCAGCCCCATTAGTTTAACGGGCGCGGAGGAATTTTTAGGAATAACTTACTGACCGTGGAAAAATGAGCACAGCAGAACCGTATCAGCATCACATCAAAAAGCAAAACCACGCAAAGCCTTTGGAAACAAAAACAGCTGATGGGTCTGGAGTGAAGGGGAACCGACTGAGCAAAACTGAGGGAGGGAGGGAGGGAGGGAGGGAAGGAGGCATTTTGGGTGTCAGCCAGCTGGGAGCAAACTCGCCCTCAGATTTGCCTGCATCTGTATTTCCCAGGGGGATCCTGGGACTCTTTTAGCCCGTGTGACCCAGCCATGGAGCTGTACCCCGTGTCTGCAAAGCTGCTCGGGCATCTGGAGGGGATGCAGATCTGCAGGCGATGCCCAACATGCGCGTAATGCGATGGACGCAGGACCCCAAAACGTGTGTGTGTGTGTGAGTGGGAGAAAATCACAGTGACCTTCATGGTGCATAATTTCAGGCAGTTTTTCACAGCATGACTTTTTTTTTCCCCAAAGACAACATATTTCCCCTTTTCTTCCCTCACAGAATGATCACGGAACGCTATGGGGATAGAAGGGACCTCTGGAGATCATTTAGTCCAACCCCCCTCCATATCTTTCGCGTTGTTCCCTCCAAAGCTTTGATAGGGGCCATGGTTTGTATGCCCTGAGCACCACTTTGTGCTTTGTAAAACCCAATAAAAGCCAGGAACAGATTTAGATTCATTTCCCGGACCCCGATGCCTGTTTGTTTACTGGTTTGTATTGCTTTATATTTCCAATTAAAACCAAGCCTGAGTAAAGGGAAAGCTTTCTAAAACCTTTAAAGCCTCTGAGTGAAGGCACACGGAGCAGGAAGGAGCCGTGAAGCTGTCGATTGCTGTGAACTTTCCGTGACACCACTCAGGGTTTGTTTCCAGACTGATTTTTATTTATGAATGCAGTAGCATTTATTACTGATTTTATCTGTAAAGATAACACTTCTTCCCTAGATGGTTTCTGTGCTTCAGTTATAATTACTGCCTTACTAACATTCTTCTGCATTATTTAGTGTGGTACAATGTCAGAGCTGTAATGTTCACGATTTATTACTTGGGTTGTAGGGTTCCACCTGATCCAGAGATGCCCCATGTGTGCCCTGGCCACATCCCGGCTCCTTCCAAGAAGGCTGAGAACATCTCTCAGAGTCCTTCAGGGTGTAGATGTAGCCAAGAATCCATGCCAAGTGGATGAGCACAAGGGCAGGCTCTGCTCAAAGGGATTCATCATGGAAGCACGGCATAGACATGCATCTTTTCTTCTGCCTGTGGCCATTTGCTGCCAAAGGTAGCACGGTGATGGTACCTGCTCCCTCCAAGCTAGGAACGGTCTTAAAAGGGACACTTGGTCACAGCTCCTGAAAAACTTGATGAAAAATTAGACTGTCTAGGAAAATGAGATGTCATTTATCTCTCCTGTTATCCCCTTGCTCTCAGCCTGCCTCTTCTCTCTCTGAGAGTCAGACATAAGAGGGGAGTTACAGTTTCCAGCAGACTAAGGAGCAGCTTAGCTGTCAATCCATGCTTATGATCACTTGAGCCCACAGAAAATGAAGCAAATACTTGCTTTGCATGAAAAAACACCTCAACTTGAGTCTTTGTCCTTGGAGATACTCAAAACACAACTGGACACAGTCCTGAGCTGCTGTAACTGCCCCTGCTTTGACGGGTTTGGACTACACTCTCTCCAGAGGTCCTTTCCAACCCAATTATTCTCTAGTTCTGTGATTTTTATTAACTCACTGCAGGGAAATACCAGGGTTCAGAGTATGGTGAGGAGCTGTGATCCTCAGCAATCCCAGCAGGTAAAACTGGAGTCATTCCCTGTTGGCATCACCAGGATAGGAGTGCAGAACATGAGATGAGACATTGCCTCATCTGAGTCCGTATCACAGCGTATTGTCCAATAACCCTTGGCTCTGGGTAAGTCCAGACTCCTGTTTTCTTACCCTTTTTGCTCAGTGTGATGTCCTTCATAGCCCTCCAGCTGCTCCATGGCAGGTGGTGAAGCTCTGGCACATCTCAGCCTCTGCTGGGGATTTGGCCTACTTTCATACTTACTGGGTCGTTGTCACACGCCGAGGAATGTGTCTGACTCGTTTGCACTTTTGATTGGTTGCCACCCTTTATATCTGTTTATTAGGATGGAAAATAACATTTCACCTCAAAAATTTCATGATGTGTTCTTTCGGCTCCACATGACCAAATCCCATCCTGGCCAACAGAGCTGCTCCTTGCCAATTTTTGGTATGAATTGCCTTCCCATCATTTTACTGCCAAATATATAAACTGCCCCTGTGCTTGTGTGCCGTTGCTTTAGAAAGTGAGCTGGAGTTGAGTGACTCATTGCGTTTGCAATTTTTTTCTTTTTTTTTTTTTTTAAAGTGACAACAAATCCTCTTTTTGAAGTGTTGGGTGGGCATCTGGGCACTTGGGCACTTGCAAATACTTCATCACGTGTAAAAGCATAGTGAAGGGCTATCTCACTGCCAGTGGCTCCATCCTCACCTTTATCTCGCAGCCGATCACCTGCCCTGCCAAGCACCTCCTTGTTTGACATCTCTATCTGTGTAAACCATTCCCTCCAGCCTGCATACACTTTGCACAGGCTCAACCTTGATGTAAAGCCTTTATGATGGTAATTATTTTCACTGGCTTGCTGTAACGGTTCGCATTGCTCTCAAATGAGTCACGATTAAATCTTTCAAATACCCACTTGAAATCCATAAATTCTGCAATGAGTCTTTTTGGTTAGATGATGGTTGCTTTGATGATTAGTGTTAGGGTCAAAACCTGGTCAACATATGATCTCCCAGGTGAAAATGGTGCCTGCCTTCCTTGAGAGTTGTGTTAAAATAATTAAAATAAGCAGAAGACTCTCTATCTTTCCTGGAGAGAACTGTGATGTCTTTTCTGTCTTTACACTCTTTTAAAAATACCTCAATCCCAGTTTATTGACTCCCATGTTTTTTCCTCATTGCCAAATTTCATTCCATAAGAATAAGAATAGGGTGATATGATTTGTGATTTTCTCTTGAAGCACATTTCACATTTTTTCAGCTTTATTAGTTTTTAAATACTGTTATATCTGTTCTTTAGCATCAACATAAGTCTTTTTGGGGGTCTGAGATCCTGCTGTCTTTTCCGTGCTGCTCCAGAAGTTCACTTCCACCCTTTCTGCTACCTTTAAGGAGAACTCAGAATACAGGCTTGCAAATACTTTGAATTCCTTTAGCACATTGCTGGAAGGACCACCCTGTCCTCTGCCTGCCACTAATATTTTTATGCAGATAAATCCATCATGTCCTCGCCCTGGACAAACAGTGCTTCTTGCAGTAAAAAAATCCACTGACATATCTCAGTAATGAGAACACACGCTGCTGTCTGGTGTCTCCTGGTGCAGATTGAAGGGAAGACCAACACCATGTTCACAGACATGTATGACACAGAGTGGTTTGTTTATAGATAAAGGGGCTTAAGAAATTAATACTTCCTTGAGTGCAAGATTTCCCACAGTTGTATTTGATAAGTTTGAATATTTGCTTTAATAAGGTTTATAAATGATGAAGTGAGGCACAAATCAGTTTTCCCTGTGGGTGCATGGCTGCATAAGTGATCCCTGAGAAGTTCTCAGCTGTCTCCAAAGTGTTTGGAAATGGAAAGCTGGAGCAGACTGGCTTTTGGTCTGGTCCTGGTAATTCCTGCATTCCTGTGGTCATAGCTAAAGTAAATTATATCGTGACTTCTTCCTCCTGACATCTGTGAAGACAAACAGCTCCAATGCACTGCATATTTGTTACCAATCCACATTTCATCCCATGAGTGAAGGATATGGTCTTTATGGAGCAGATCATCTTGATTATCAAGCAGATCATCTTTAGTGCCATCACACAGCAGGTACAGGACAACTAGGTAATCAGGACCAGTCAGCATGGATTTATGAAAGGCAGGTCCTGCTTGACTAACCTGATCTCCTTCTATGACAAGATGACCCACTTAGTGGATGAAGGCTGTGGGTGCTGTTTACCTGGACTTCAGTAAAGTCTTTGACACCATTTCCCATGGCATTCTCCTGGAGAAACTGGCTGCTCAGGGGTTGGACAGGTGTACTCTTTGTTGGGTAAAAAACTAACTGGAAGGCCAGTCCCAAAGAGTGGTAGTGATTGGAGTTAAATCCAGTTGGTGGCTAGTCATGGGTGGTGTCCCCAAGGCTCAGAATTGGGGCCAGTTCTCTTTAATATCTTTATCAAAGATCTCGACAAGGGGATCGAGTTCACCCTCAGTAAATTTGCAGATGACACCAAGTTGGATGAGTGTTGATCTGCCTGACAGTAGAATGGCTCTACAGAGGGATCTGGACAGAGGAAATGGTCTCAGGTTGCACCAAGGAAGGAAGGACATTAGGAAAAATTTCTTCACTGCAGGGGTTATTAGGCATTGCAACAGGCTGATCAGGGAAGTGGTGGAGTCACCGTCACCGGAGGTATTTAAAAGTGGTGGACATGGTGCTGAGGGACACGGTTTAGTGGTGGATTTGGCATTGTTGGGTTAACGGTTGGACTTGATGATCTTAAGGGTCTTTTCCAACCTAGATAATTCTATGAATCTATGACTCTGTGATAGTGATGAGAGGGGCACCAAGTGTTGGATCTCATCCAGATCTGTTTGAGCAGCCAAATAGTTCATGTAATTAAAAAAAAATAAAATTAAAAAGTCCCATTCCTGTGAGGAAGGAAGAGTTTTCAGAAATGGCATATGTGGAGTCTGAGCAAGCTGATGCTGAGGGAACACTGCCCTTCCGCTGAGTGAAGCAGGTGATGAGCCCATCACAAACTCCACTTTAGAGGTGGTAAAAATTCAGCGCATTCATTTTTACTCTCGCTGGAATTCATTTTCATCCACTTTCAGTGTCAATTTTGATTCACACCTTTTCATTCTGAATTTGGATGAATTTCATTAAAAAAAAATCAAGATTTCTACTCTGAATTGCACTTTCATACTTAAAAAGCACATGGTGATGATCCTTGGTCAAAGCAGGGCAATCCACCCCCAAAAAACAATCCAGTCTGATGAAGAAAGAATTGAAACACCTTGACCTTCCTTCTTTTTACTTAAAAATTCACTTCTGTCCTCTAAAGTTTTCTTGTAATTTTTGGCTGCAAGCAATCCCTTGGCAAACTCCTATTTTGATTAAATGACGTTTTCCAGCTGGAGAATGTCAGAACATTTTCAGCTGGCCTGAAGCCAAGCATGCCTCACGGGCAATGCACCGGGCAAGAAGATGCAGATTTTGGTCTGGATGCTGGTACCATCTGTGGTGTGTGCAAGGGTGTGTGATGCCACAAGGATGATAATGTAATCTGTCTCTTCTGGGTTTTGAGGATGGGCTCACCCCACTTTCTTAGCCATGTTGGACTGAGGAAGAGGAGGGTGAGGAACTGCTGAGTAAACCCATGGGATGGTTCCCAACCCATGAGAGAGCATCAGGGGAGAGAGGGTTTGCTCCGGTCCTCGAATGCTGAAGGCTGTTTTATTCCTGAATCAGAGGATGAGGAATGCCAAAATCCAAAAATACTACCCTCAAGGAGATTGTGATAAATCTTCCTTGTCCAAGTCTCCTGAGGACCAAGCTCTACATTACGCTCCGTTGCCCCACTAAACCTGGCTCTGCTGCTGCTGTGCTTTAAAAATAGCCACAAAACCAGCCCGTGCTTTAGCGCAGAAGGTTCAAATAACAACATCCACGCTGGGAGCTCACCCCGCTGCTCAGCGCAGAAAAACCCAGCGGGGGGAGATTGGCTTGTCTGCAGCCAGCCGTGACGTGGAGATGGAGGTGGTCCAGGTGAAAGCGGTCGTGCACAGAGATAAGAAACGCAGGAGCGTAACGTGGGACTGAACCGATGGCGACCGAAGTCCTGTGGGAAGTGAAACCCAGCAGGATTCAAGACTCCAGCCAACCCTGCATCTCCTTTAACCACCTTCAGCTCTTCCTTGGGATGGTCCTGGACGGGTGCCAGCCGTGATGGATGGGGGACATGGGAATGAGGACAAGGCTGGGGCTGACCCCAACCCAAAAGTGCTTGCGGGAGAGGCTGCCAGCCCCGATTCGCAGCACAAATACCACGCTAACATATTGCTGTGCTGCTTTCAACCCACGCCAGTTCTTGCCTTTGGCACAAGCCACGCTCTCCAGTCCCTGCCAAACCAGTACAGATGTTTTAACACCCACCGGAGCCCAGATAATTGCAAACAGAACCAAGAGACCGGTCGGGGCTGTTTTCTTTTCATTGCCTGAACTCTCAAGCAAGACGCCTCCCGGTTTCTGACATGGCTTTCAAAGACATTTTTGTGGGCCACATTGCTAATACTTGTTTTATTAGGGGAACACCGAGAAACCCCGACCATGATGAGGATTGCACCGTGCCTGCTGACGTAACGGTGACCACAGAGCGAAACAAGTGCAGGGAAGAAGAGTGGAGTGGCTGGGAAAATATTTTCATGGGAAATTAGAGCTGATTTCGAACCCACAGCTTCCCAGCCATGGCACTGCAAAGCTCAGCTCATTTTCAAATGGATTTGGGGAATGTTCTCAACAGGACAAAACCATGCAATCAGCTAGTGGTGGCACTGGCCAGGAGATGCTGCAGGTCCTTCCTATCCTAGATCCTCACAGGAGACAGTGCCCATCGTGGCGATCTTGTGAGCAGAGCAGATAAGATGAAGCAAGGAGCAGTGTCTCCTGTTTTAATGCAAGGAATGCATCAACAATGCATCTTATTCCCAGTCTGTGCTTGTGCAACCTTAAGATACTGGAGTCTGGCCCATGATCACGAGCTATGTTCCCTCAGGCCATTTGCAAATAGCCTGGTTTGAGCTTAACAGATGAGAACTGATTTAACAGTAAATGAAACCAGTTGTCATGTGTATCTCCCCTGAAGCCACTTAGAAAGTATCTGTGGGGAGGAAGACCAAGAAAGCCTTCTCAGGCTTTACATCTATGTGAACCTCATGTCTACTCACCTCTTTTCTATTGGGATTCATTGAGGTCCTCCTGGACATGCAGGTTCATTTTGTCCTTGTGTTCGTTATCACAAGCTGATAAATGGTTGGGTGGAAGATGACTGGCACAAGTCAACCAATCATGGTGGGCCTGAACCATCTTCATGGCTCTCCCCTCAGTCACCGTTGTGAAATTCTTTGTTCGCCATGCCCAGCCATGAAGATTTTCTTCTGACATTCATCTGCAGTCCATTCCTGGTTGCTGTGGAGACCTATTTAAATGAAACTCTAGTATTTTGAAAGAGAATATGATTCTAAGTCATTTGCGATGCAAGGTCTCATGCTAATAGCATTAGCATATTATTTGATTATGGCGATGTGAAGGGAATAAATTCCAAGTCCTTTTTGCCATCACTGCACCTTAAAAGAAGAAGAAGAGAAAAACCTCTGGGTTTTAGCCAATACTGAAGACCTTTAGCACAGGCAAACTCATCATTTCTGAATGCATAAAGCTTTGGGGGTCGCAGGTGTTTGTAACCTCATCACAGTGAGAATAGCTCTGTTTCCACTGTTAACAGGCTGTCTAATGGGCAGAAGCAGGACTCCAGCTTTTAATGATGGGTAGAGAGATGCAGGATGGCTTTTTGAGCTGTTTGCCTTTCTGCTGGAGCGCTGGTGTGGCAAAGCCCAGCCAGAGGGTGGCTGTGGAAGGTACAGTCCTCCCATTGCCTGCAGAGATTTCTCTTTTTGCATTTTACTCTCGACATCTTAGGAATGATTTTGCCTTCAGGACTTTTTTACATGGTTCTAGTATGTGAACAGGGTAGGTCCGTACCCCAAAAAGAAGAAAAGCTTCAGGGAAAACCTTTGCAGAGGGGCTTGTTTTGAGAGTAAAGGCTGCAGAGGTGGAAAAGGGAGAGCTGAACTTCCAGCAAAGAAAACAACCCAAGCCAAACTATTTTATTTTTGTTGAGTCCCCATCCTAAGGGTGTTTTCTGGGGATGAACTGACCCTTGCTCACACTGACCCCCGGGCTGCTTTGCTCTCTAGTTCAGGGCCGTGATCTTGCAGCCACAAGGGTTAATGACTTCTTTTCTCTCCTCTTTCAGATTTTGCAATTGATATTACCCCGTGTGAGCATTCTAGGCTCACCTGAAAAATTCAAGGCTCTACCACAACCCCCCTCCCCATTTTTTCCCCTGCCCCGTGCACGGTACTCACCTCCCTTTCCTTTTAACCCACTGTATAAAATACCAGCCAGGGTGCAAAAAAAAATAACATTAATCTCAAACAGACGAGAGAAAAATGGGACCAAACTGCTGTGCAGTTTGTGCCTCTGCGCAAATGCACCCATGAAGAAGGAGGCTCTGAGAGCTGAATTTTGGGGATCCTCTGCCTTTCCCCATCACTGCCTTGCTGAGCAATGGCAAAGCAGACCTTTAACAGCGCTGCTGTTTTATTGACTCCCCAGCAAACCAGGAGTTATAATGTTTCTCCCCCAAGGTAAGGAGAGATTGAAATAAATTACTTCTGTAAAGAGCTGGGAATGGCAGTTCTTCTATAATACAAAGTGCAAATATTTGGGCCTTCAGTGCGCTGCCTTGAATAGAAATGGTACTAAATCATGCATAAATAAAATGAGTTCACATTTCCTCCTAGCGAAAGTTTTCCTTTGCTCTCCTGGAGCATTTAAGACCTACGCTCCCATCGCCATAAAAAGGGCTATAAAATTTAAAGCGAGCCGTTAAGAAACCCTGGCTAGAATTAGGCTGGGATTCATCCTTTCTTCTTCTCCATCCCTGCTTAGTGAGGTGTGCACCCATGTTTGCTCAGGCAAGGAAAGGCGCCCACGTACTGCTCATAGTGAACAATAAGGAGGACAAGAAAAAATGCATTCAGGACCTGAAAGCAAGTTTTTCCTGGGCTAGGGGATGCAAAATCAATGGTGCACTAGCTTCTGGGCTTTCACCCTGCCTCACTGGTGGCATGTCGGACCATAGAACTGGGTGAGTCTACGATGGTGCAATGTCTAATGGAAAACCCCTTTAGGAATCATCATCATCATCATTATCCATGATAATAACCGATGATAATAAACAACAATAATGGGAAAGGGCAATAATGGGGAAGGGCAATGGAGCTGGTGAGGAGTCTGGAGAACAAGTCCTATGAAGAGCAGCGGCTGAGGGAGATGGGGGTGTTCAGCCTGGAGAAGAGGAGGCTGAGGGGAGACCTTCTCACTCTCTACAACTCCCTGAAAGGAGGGTGTAGCCAGTGGGGGGGTGGTCTCTTCTCTCAAGGAACAGGCGATGGGAAAAGAGGACATGTACTCAAGTTGCACCATGGGAGGTTCAGATTGGATATTAGGAAAAATTTTTACACTGAAAGGGTTATTAATCATTGGATCAGGCTGCCCAGGGAAGTGGTGGAGTCACCATCCCTGCAAGTATTTAAAAGACAGGTAGATGTGGTGCTTAGAGATACAGTTTACTGATGTTTTTTGCAGTGTTAGGTTGATTGTTGGACTTGATGATCTGAAAGGTCCCTCCAACCTAGGTGATTCTATGATTCTATGATAATAACCATTGTGATCCTCCAAAACAGGATGCTGGAGCTTCATTTCACACAGTAAGAAAGCTAATTTGATGCTAGGACATCATGAGGATGCCTCTGGAGAGGGAAAAAAACCCTTCTCTCATATAAATGTGTCACGTCTTTCTATAGCTCTTAGCTTTCAACAGATTCAGCCTTGTCCTGTGACACTGGGCTCTACAGACTGCTCATACCTCCAGCCAGATTTGCCAAGGATGCCCCTGGCATCTGCAGGAATCACACATGCCACCCGCAGACAGAAAAGCAGATAATTTTGCACATTCCCATGCCTTGTTTTTGCCACCTTATCCGTAAATTAAAAAGGTAAAAATACCCTCCTTGAGACCACTCTGTGTTTTGCAGTTTCTTTGCCTGGTATCTTTGCCCTTTACCTCTGTTACAGCCTTTTTATCTTTTTTTATTCTCTTTTCCATTTAATCCCTCAGCAAATTGGTTTTGCAATGTCAGAGATGATGATTCATGAAGCGGAGGGTCGGAGACGAGGCTGGTTCTGTGGAGCAAATGAAGCCTGTCCCAGCCCACGCTGCCACCCTGGGATTGTCCTTCATCCCCATCTGTGGGTCGTGGTCCCAATCCAGGGCTCTCAGATAAGGATGTCCCAGGTGGGATGCTCAAGGTCACATGAAAGCCAAGGTCTGTGAGCATCCACATTCATCTGCTTTTATCTCCAGCACTCAAGCCCTTATAACAAAAATAAATAGGTGGGCACCAGACAACCCTATCTGGCCAAATGTTAGACCTCCAAATATTGACATGAAAGGTTGAGCTCCACGATCGAGCGGCAGATTTGCTCTTTAAAGGGTAGCTGCCATGTGCGGGGCATGCTGATATGATACAGAGCTGGGTCACTGCCACCAAGAGATGGTTCCCAGGGCAGAGATGGGGTTTTGGGAAGAGCCTCATCTCACAAAAGCAAACCTGTGTTCTCCAGGGAGAAGCATCTCATCGTTTCTGTTGCAGCCTCTCTCTCTTCTGCCTCTTTGTCCTTCAAAGCATTGATTGCTGTTAAAATAACTGAGATATATAATGCTTTGAGGTCAGGATGATCTGACTTGGCTCATTTCCCTCTCTTCTCACTCACTCACTCTCCAGCACTGTGATTTTTTCCCTCGGTTCCCATGCTTCTCCAAAGCAGACACTCTTACATTACCATTATTTTTCAGTTGTTTCATACAAATGCAAGCAGAGCCCTGACACTAGTGGGCAGAGACGATGCTGTTTGCTGCCATTCGTCTTTGTCTCACCGTCTCTCCCATCAACTCCTTCTCAGGTAATTCTCCCCATCCTGTGTTGGATGCTTAAATAGTTGGGCATTTTCACTGTTGTTGATAGAGGAAACCTAAGGGAACCAGCTTAGGCTACTTATCATTTAGTAACTGGGTAAGGCAAACCATGACCTTAGCCCTCTGTGCAGCAGATCCCTCTTCATAAATTTGTGACGCTCCTCCTTCCACTTCGCTAGTCTGTCCTGACCAGTTTCTCAAAGCAAATGGAAACAAGCAGCAGAAACTTGAAAGGAAAAGCTCAAAAGCCCAACAGATGTCACTTATGTCCTCACCCTTCAGCTCCTCTGCAGTGGAGGATGCAGCTGTGATGAGTCCTACCTTGCCCCTTCATCAGTTTTGGGGATCTCCATTGCTCCTGCTGAACTGAAAATTCCGTCAGCACCAAATATTAGGGTACCTGAGTCCTTACACACATCTCCCTGTCCTGATGGAAACCAGAGAGGGGAAATTATCCAAATGATATGTTTTTTCCAACTAATTTGCTGGAGGAAACCTTTAGCGGGCGACCTGCGAAGGCGTCCTCAGACTGACAACAGCTTTTCCAAATGCCGTCCAACTCGGAGGCGATAGGGAAACCTCAGTAAATAAACCTTCCTCGGGTGCCATGCTCATCCTTATGACATCCCAGGGCCTCCTAGCAGCACAGTGGCGTGGTGACTCATCCATTGGACATGTTGTTTGTTCTCTCCCTGCCAGAAGAAGCATGTGGAGGGCTTGTTTTGGTAGGGTTGTTTGTCTTTTTTTAATTATTTTTTTGTATTGATGCTCAAACTGGCAGTGAAAGCAGAGGTGCAGACAGATTCCCACGAGAGAAGGTTCCCCCCTTTCTTTCTAATAAATGATGGATCTGCTCCAAAGAGAGGGCAAGATGGCAATACATGAGACCACTCTGCCCCGCTCCCTCCTAGGGATTATTTCTAATAGATTTCTACTATTCCTTCCTGAAAATAAAAAATATCTCATCAGACATATTTTTAACTGGCATGAAGTAAGCAGTGAGACATTTTGTGGCCTTATTTGCCAGGGCAGATCTGAGCAGTCCTTATCTGCGAGGCCCCTCAGACCATCTCGCCTTTGCCAGCACGGTGGGGGCATCACAGGGAAATTTGTGCCGCTCAGGGATTCCAAGCAAACCTGGTACCTTTGCTGCGACCATTGACACCCAAAAATCACCTCCTTCCCAGGGGCCTCATTTCAAATCCATGGGATACAGGGAGTTGTAGTCCCAGCCTCTGACTTCAGGTGGGGAAAGCTGACATCATGGATGTGGTGAAAAAGTCCATTATGAGCAACAATTTCCGAAGGAGGCTGAGTAATTATTTCACTCTTGATAAGCCCAGGAACATTGTGCAAAGCTCCGTGCACACAGCAATAAGCGAGCGCTCTGAGCGAGGGAATTCAGAGCTGTCAGCAAGGAGGGAAATACCACTTTGGGGGATTGAAAACATTCATAAAAATTTCCTGGCTCCCAGCCTAGTCCATCCTGTTGCCGCCTGTACTCACAGTTGTGTATTTTTGCTTTGGGGATGGAGTCTCGAAGAGATTTTTTCCTCCTCTTTGCTGCAACACATGGCCAAAAAGGAACATCTTAACCTGGACTAGTGAGTGCCCAGTCTTTGGCTGACAAAGCCTGCCTGGCACCGTGGGGTTCTGCAGGGCTGTCCTGGCTTATCCCCAGAGAGCATCTGGCCTGCTTTCTCGTGGGGACCAGAACAACAGCTGTAGCATGAGCCCAGCAAGATGTATGCATGCAAGCTGTGCTGCTGACATTGAATTTTTAAGGTGTGGGCGTCCAACGCCGCCTTCTCTAGACCGTGAGAGTCCAATTCCCCGACCTCGAAGGAGAACCAGCCAGGAAATGTGGGGTTAAGATGACACTTCCCACATGGCCCAACTACATAACCTTAACTCTGCCCCCCTGGGAATGGCAATAGGAACTGGAACAGGATCTTATCCCTCCTTGGCTGTATTTGATACATTCCCTCAATATAAACTCAAGATCTCAGCATAAAGCCAAGGGATTTGAAGGTTACATCTACGCTGTTAAATAAAGGAAAGCCATGGGTTTATCCATGGCCCCGAGGCAGATGACCATCAGGAATGGAGAAGGGTTATTCTTTTTGGCTCATGGGCGGAGTGAGTTGAGCATCTTGGGTCATGATGTGGGTGGAACCAATGCCTGGAGGTCTCTGGATGGGACCCCCTGGAGGTTAGTCAGTAAGTCCCCTGCACGGACACAGGAAAGGAATGTTGGTCCTTGTAGCCTGGGAGCTGGGAACTGCAGCGTGGCAAGTTGAAATAGCTTTAGGACCTCTGGCTTGTAATTTACTCTGTATGCCTTACCCTCATGGGGCCTTTCTCCATTTCAGGCCAAGGTGAGAGCAAAAATGTCTTGACTTTTCCCTTTAGCATGTGCTAGTCATCAAATGCTATTTTTCTGCCTCAATTCCTTTCTTGCCTCCTTTTCTGCCCCCCAGCAGGACCCATCGTCAGCGTGTGACCTGAGCTCATGAGCTGCCCTTTTTCCTAGCGCAAAAAAAGCCCCCACAACCTGAAAAATACCGAGCAATCTTGGCAGTCCCCTCCTGCAGCCGCAGAATTTATCTTCCCAGCCCTTTCAATACCCTCCCAGCCCTGCGAAGCAATCCATCTCTCACCTGCTATTACAGAGTTCATCTCACAGACCTAATGGAGTGCGTGAGTCCTGAATTGGCTCCCGTTAATGCTCTCGGTGGCCGTGTGGCTGCGGGAAGCGAGCTGGGAATTCATTTTTGAAAATCAATGCGGCCATCGATAGAGCGGCTTCCCCCGGGGAAGCGGTGTGCTTTTTACCAGGCGTTGCCCTCCTGCTCCCCTCCATCCCCTGTTTTCTTTATGTGGTCGGAGTGGCCACAGGGTAATTCATCTTCCTTTCAATAAGTGTGGTTTTTTGCGCTGCGCTCCCCCGTCTCCCCAAGTTGGACTGTTTTTTGGGGAAAGGATCAGGGTCTCCTGGCAGTGTGGGATTCACTGGGCTCCTCAAAGTGTTGTGATTTGAACTTGCTGTCCCCCAGTGTGATGCTGGGAACAGTCTCCTCCGTGTCGCCCCAGCTCTCCCCTTTGGCTGTGTTGGCACAGATAAATCAGTTTAATTTTGGCCTGCCATGGCTTTTCTATGTGATAGCAAGTGTAGAGCCTGCAGGGATAGTGTTGGAGGACTCCTCAGGGCAGAGGGACCCCAACCCAGTGCAGTTCACACTTATCCCCAGAGGTGACCTTCGTGCTGGGATGGGAACACAATACTAACTTGCCATCCTCCCACCATCCTTGGAAGATTTTTGGCCAAAGCCCAGTGTCATGGGCAATTCCTGGCCATGATTCAGCAGCAAGACCTGCTGGGGTGCTGTTCCTGAGAGTCACTTTAGGTACAGCCCCTCTGGTTTTGATACCAACGTGGGTATGGGCTTTACCACACTGGTTGAGCTCAAAGCACTTCATTTGGGACTCATAGAGCTCTCAAAACTCCTTTTCCAATGGGGATCAGTCTGCACTGCTGCAGGATAAATATTTAATAAGGCTGAAGGTCAAGGAACTGTTTTGTCCAAGGACACCAAGACAACCATTTACTCCCATGAAAAGCACCAAGGGATTTTTAATGCCCATGCAAAGAAGACAGGAATTGGAGTTTTAAGCTCTCATCCCCCACCATTAATGTCAATGTTAAATATTGATCCATTCTGTGTTTAGCACAAAACAAACAACAGAGTGGAGACATGGTCTCTGGCTTTTATTAATGTACTTTTTCTGCATCAGGTGAAGTTTGCAATAATGCCAGGGAAAAAAATGTAAAGGCAGTGAATGAGCGGCAGACAGATCGATTTTGTATCTTGACACAATTCAGAAGTCGGTGAAAAATCACCTCGTGTGAAGCATCTCCTTGTCCAAGCCATGACAGCTATTTTGTAGAGAACTCATTTCTCTGCAGCATAAGAAGGTGTGGCCCAAAATTTCTGCTAGGATCTGGCATTTAAGGGAAGGAACAGAAAAAAGAGGTTGTAAATCTGTAAAATCCCCTCTGTCCGCATATTGGAGTAGGTCCTAAAGTTGAATTTGGGTGTCAGAAGTTGAATTTGAGGAGCAGATGGACATTGTGTTGGGGATCCTAAACCAGCATTGGCTGATTAAAAAAACGGTGGACTTATTCTCTTTGTTATGATTTGGATATTTTCTGTGTCTTGCATCAGCACCAAATAAATGTAAAAGACAAGATATTCTAAAGGGTGACTTCAGCAAACCACCATGAGTGATTTTCACACACCAGGAATGCGAGAATGGCAGGGAGGTCATGCATGGTCTTCTACGTGGTCTTCTGCAGCCAGAGATGGATCAGTTTTCCCAAAATATTCTGCAGTTTGCAGGTTTTCTAGGGTTTTAGTGTCCTTTTTAAATAGCAGTTTACAGTTTAGCTGTAAAAATTCACTCCTGGTTCAAATTCTTGGAGCACATATATCAGAGGGTTGCAGGGTTGTTCCTGATCTCTGGGATATTCTTGTTTGAAACTAATTTCATACTTTAAAGTTCATTTCTCCCTGAGCAATGGGGAGGTGAGTCACACTTTGGGTCTGCATCCTATTTTATTAGCAAAAAACAGCAGGAACTTTTTTGAGGTCACATAGTTAATAGAGAATTGGGTAAAGTGGGTATATTTGTTTTCTCTGCTGTCGTTAAGTCCATCCATATTTCCACTCCAGTTTACCCTGATGTAAAGGGATGGCTGCAATGACCATACACAGAGGGATGGGGATGACTTAAATCATGTCTCTAATGCCACCTACAAAAGGTCTCAAAGAAAAGAGAGAAGCAGAAATTGTGGTGTGAAAGCTCTTTCCTTTCTTTTCCTTTTTAATTAGGTTTTAACAACACGCTGAGCTCCCCATGAATTGGGCTGCCATCCCCCAGATGTCCCTGCAAGCCACTAAGCATAAAACACAATAAAATGATAAAATATGATAAAATTATGAAAAATGATAAACTATTTATTTCCCTATATGGTTCCTATATTTGCATGTGCTCCAAAGGAGAGGAGCCTGCTGCTGAGTGCATCATTCAGAGCCATAAGCAAACTGCACCATCCTCCATAAATGCCGGAGCATTTAAGTAAGGAAAGCCATGGGAACACAGGCTGCAGAGTCCCTGCATCCGGCCACTCACCAGTGTGTTTTTTCCCTTCACAGATACCCTGAGGACCCTCGCCTCCATGAACCATGCACCACGGTCCTCCCCGGCAGAGCTCAGCGGTGCCAGCCACCACTTGCTGCGAGAGCGCAAGTCCTCAGCGCCATCCCACTCCAGCCAGCCCACCCTGTTCACCTTTGACTCGCCTGCCAGCCACCTCCAGAGCACCCTGTCTGCCAGTGCCCCCCAGGACTACCTTTTCCTCCACCAGTGTATGAGCAGAAAGTCAGAAAACGCAAGGTATTGTAGCCCACCTGGGAGAAAACCTTGGGGACAGCTGAGGGAGGGATGGGGGTGATAGCCTCAACCCATCTCCATCCTTGGAGATATGCAAAACCCATCTGGAAGCCCTGAGTGATGGCCTCATCTCATCACAGTAGGGAGGAGGGGGGAAGGTTGGCTACCTCCTGAGCTCCCAGCTTTCCTGGCTTTCTGGGTTAGATTAAAAACTTGCTGAATGTTTGGGCCCAGAGGGTGGTCATCAGTGGAACAAAGTCTAGTTGGAGGCCAGTCACTAGTATTGTGTGAATACTGGGTCCAGTCCTGTTTAACATCTTTATTAATGATCTAGATGACGAGGCATAGTGTACCCTCAGCCAGTTTGCTGATGACAGCAAGCTAGGAGTAGTGACTGATAGACCAGGGTGTCATGCTGGTACACCAGAGCGATCTCAACAGACTGGAGAAATGAGCCAGTGGGAACCTCATGAAATTCAACAAGGAGAAGTGTAAAGTCCTGCACCTGGGGAGGAACAATGCCAAGCATCAATATATACTGGTGGCCACCCAGATGGAAAGCAGCTTGGCAGAAAAGGACCTGGGAGTCCTGGTGGACACCAAGTTGAACATGAGCCAGCAATAGGTCCTTGCAGCCAAGAAGGCAAATGGTATCCTGGGCTGCATTAGCCCTGTATTGCCAGCAGGTCGAAGAGGTGATCCTTCCCCTTTACTCAGCACTGGTGAGGCCACACATGGAGTATAGGATCCAGTGCTGGGCTCCCCTGTAGAAAAGGGACATGGACACATTGGGGAGAGAGAGCAGGAAAGGGCCATGAAGATGCTGAGGGGACTGGAGCACCTCTCCTTAAAGGTGATCTGGGATGAGGGACCTGTGACTGTTTAGCCTAGAGAAGAGAAGGCTCAGGGGGATCCCATCAATGTGTATAAATACCTGAAGGGAGGGTGCAAAGAAGATGGAGCCAGACCCTCTTCAGTGGTGCCCAGTGCCAGGACCAGAAGCAATGGGCACAACCTGAAACACAGGAGTGGCCCTCTGAACATCAGGAAATACTTTGTCAATGTGAGGGGGACTGAGGAGGAGGGAGATTGCACAGGGAGGTTGTGGAGTCTCCATCCCTGGAGATATTCAAAAGCCATCTGAGCATGGCCCTGTGCAGCCAACTCTGGGTGGCCCTGCTTGAGCAGGGTTGTTGGACCAGATGATCTCCAGAAGTCCTTTCCAACACCAACCACTCTGTGATCCTGCCGACAGGACCCTAATTCCCGCTCTTTAAGCAGAAAAAAAAACACAACCAGAAGGATGGGCAGGGTTTGCCACCATTCATCCCTGCTGTGGCCCAGAGCTTGCTGGGCTTCGCAGCAGCCCGCGGTGCATGGCATGGTATTTCTGAGTGAGCAGCAGCTCTCCGCCTCCAGACCCAGCTGGTTGCCTTAAATAGTGAGGAGTTTTTTTGGCGTGAAGAGTTTTGGCTGGTGAGAGCAGTGAAGAGGGAAGGAGAGGCAGTTGGAGCCCAGCTGGCTTGAGGTGAGAGCAGAGCCTGGGCTGCAGCCTCCACTGGGCTTTCCTGCTGCAGCTGCTTTTCCCTACCCCAAAAACAACAACAGAATAAAAAAATAAAAAAAAAAAATAAAAGCTCAGAAAAATTAACTTCAGATGGAGTTAATGGAACAGTGTTTAAAAAAAAAGAAAAAAAAAAAAAGCCCCTGTGACACTGCAGCTGTGAGGTTATCTAAAAGCCACCCTCCGAGAGCCCGACCGGGAGTGGGACACTGAGGAGGAGGAGGGAACAAGCACTGATGATGCTGGGCAGGGACAAACTGGCCAGCGGCAGCTTCTGCAACTGGGCCAGAAATAATGGCCCCGATCGATGCCCAGTGCGCGGGCCAGGCTGCAGGACTGCTGGGAATCCCTCTCCTGTCGGCTCCAGAGCTCTTACTTTACTCATCCATAAAATGAGGGTAATAGTAGCTAATTGGAGGGTGATGCTGGATAATTAATGCATGAGATCCTTCAAGTCCTTGGTCGAAAGGACCCTGCCAGAGCACAAACATCTCTCAGGGGGACTGAGCTCCAAAGGCAACAAGGGTTCTTGTATCGCAGCACCACTTGGTTTTTTCCCCAAATAAGCCCTATTTCTGAGCGCCATCTCGTGCTGGCTCCATGAAACAAAGTCCCTGTTGTCCCTGCAGAGCATCAACCCTGCCAGAGCCACATAAACCAGTGTCTCCCAGCTTTTCCCATAGGGCTGGCACTTCCCCAGTGATTTGATGCAACTGGAAACCGCTCCCATAACCACTTCACTTTTTCCCAGCACAGTGAATGATACAGGGCACGACCCTCTTCCACGGGGAGATGTTTAAATGGGGTTGGCTGAGCCCTTTTTGGGCTGTGGGCCCCCAAAATCCTGACCCACTCATGGTTAAAAGTCTGAGCAAATAAGACCCAGCCCAAGTTTACCTGCCACCGTCTCCTGGTGCATAAGCATTAACTCTTCATGGGAAGGTAGCCCTTCTTAGGAACTTTGCCATGTTTTCTTCTTCCACGGTGCTTCAGTCAGCTCGGGAAAAATATTGTTGTCATCTGTGCTGGGCTCTGACATGTCTTGCACTCATGTCCCAGTGCTCCTGCAGCAATGCTCACATTTCCCCAGGTCTTGTGGGGTGCGGAGCTACATCTTGGTGGCAGGGCTTGATGATGGGGGAGAGAAAAGTCCCAAGTGGTCAATTCAGGCATCCCTTAACTCAAGAAAGTGTCGTCTGCTGGGGTTATGGGTGGAGAAAGCCAGGCTCATCATCTTCTGCAAGGCTGTTGCCTTGAAGAAGGAAGCAGTAGGAGGGATAAAACTGGAGATGAAACACCTTGGAGGGAATCAGCAGAGGAGCAGTGGCTAACGAGCAGTCATTAGAGGACTGGAGTCTCCCTGGTCCTTGTCCTGGTTAGCATCCCCAGGAATGACCGCAATACAAATTGAGGAATCAATAACAAGACACAGACCTAGTGACCA
This sequence comes from Scolopax mira, assembly GCA_004320125.1. Lineage (NCBI taxonomy): Eukaryota > Metazoa > Chordata > Aves > Charadriiformes > Scolopacidae > Scolopax > Scolopax mira. The sequence continues at coordinate 87,644 of BJBW01005623.1, forward strand.
CACTGCCCTGCTCATCCTGGGGGACTCGAGGGCTTTTATAAATCTGAATTCAGTCCTGAGGTTCATTCCTCCCCCACTGTGGATCAGGGCTGCAAGCCCCAAATCCCATCTGGAGACTGTCCTCACCTCCCCAGGGCTTGCAGAGTGGTGGAATGGCTGGAGGTTTTGAAATAATTCCCATCAGGGATTTTTCCAGTGGCTCTCAAAGACCTTTGCAATGCAGAGGTGAGAGTAAGCCTCTGTCCTGCACCAGGAGCAGCCAGTCCATGGTTGCAATGCTGATGGGGTGGCTCTTTGCGGCCATGTCTCGTGTCATTATCAACTGGTGCAAAAATTGCCCTTCTGGAGCAATTTATGTCTGGATAAAAGGCTTGTTCACGCTCATAGCTCCATTGTGTAGGTGGATGCACCTGTGATACACATACCACGCACCCACGACAGAGGCATTTTGAAGGTGTTTCAGGATAAAATGGGCTGTGGGCATCTTTGGGCAGGTCTGAGATGTCCCCATCGCCCTGGGGTTGGGTTATGTGGGTCAGGAAAGTGACAAACAGGGGGAGCAGAGCTCTGTGCACCCCAAAACCAGCTCTCCCCCCATCTCAGCCCCTTTCTTCCCTTCCTTTCCAGGAGTGCCAGCTTTTCCCAAGCCACGAGGTCCGCCTTCTTCATGCGGAGTGACACAGCAGTCCAGAAGCTCTCGCAGGGCAACGGGCACTGCATGAACGGGGTCAGCGGGCAGCTCCATGGCTTTTACAGCCTGCCAAAACCCAGTCGGCACAACTCGGAGTTCAGGGACAGTGCGTACGACCTCCCACGCTCCTTTGGTTCCTACACGTACCCCAAGTCGAGCCTCACCAGCTCCGAAATGGATAACGAGGAGGTCTACACCTACAAGACTCCCAACAACACCCTATGCAAGGAGTTTGGAGAGCTCTCCACGGACTCCTATGACATCCCTGCCACCCCACTCTCCATCTACCAGATCCCCAGGACATTTACACTGGACAAGAACCACAACGCTTTGGCTGTGGCCACCAGCGACTCGCCCGCCGCACCACCCCCGCGGCCCCCGAAACCTGGGCAAACAGAGCCACGGTGGGGTAGCCCACCCCAACGGCCCCAGCCTGGTGAAAGCTTAGGGTTGGCCCCTATGGCAGCCACCATTCCCCGGAGAAACACGCTGCCAGCAGTGGAGAACAGCAGGCTGCACCGAGGTGAATATGGGGATGGGGAGCTGGGGGTGACTTTGTCCTGTCTGGCAGCCTTGGACAGGTCAGTCCCACTGGGTTGTGGTAGGACTGGGGTGGCTGTTGGCATCTACCAGGGGGTTGAAGACAAAGAAGCTCTCCTCAGTCAGGATCTGTCTCTGGTTTTTGTATGCAATAGGCAGGGAGAGGCATCCCCAAGGCTCTGCTTGAATCAAAACCCCAAACCTGCTTGTCCATGCAGCTCTTAACCATATTTTGGTGATTTCAAGCAATTTTATCTTCAATTCATAACCAGATTTATCAGAACATACTTCAGCCTGGAGCTGCCTTGGTTTTGCTTATCAGACAGGGACATAATTTTGTATATCTGCAAGAGTCAACATCTCCAGTGCATCAGAACCACCCCTCGCATTTGCCATGGATGGGCCATTGATGAACATACCCTTTCCAAACCTTGTGCCTGGGATGAGATAGTTGCAAAGTAAATTAGAAGAGGTGGTTGGAGAGAAAACATACTGTAAATGATGCACAAAGCTCCCTGAAATGCCTCTTCCATCTCCTCTTACCTAAAAAACAATATTTAGGCTGAGATCAGACCCATGCTCAGCAGTAGACAGACCAGTCTGGGAGCTTAGCACCCCATACTCACCCCATCCTACCCTTACTGGAGACAGTCCTTACATCTGCTGAACGAGCTGTAATGGAGATCTCCCTTAACCCAATTTTGTCACCGTGATCTACCTTATTTGACATCTTTACCCCTGTGATTTTGCAGCACTTTGACAGAACCAGGTTAAGTCCATGTGGCACGTGCATTTGCGTTGACGCATCAGAGAGATGCTAATTGGGAGGGAGCACAGCAGGGAGCCTGTGACAGGCTAAAAACCACCAACATCTGAATCATCAAGAATAAATACCTCCCATTACCTGGATTTGGTTTTCAGGGGCCCCTGTTATTTGCAGTTGTGCATTTGTGGTTGTCTTGCAGCTTCTTCTTGCGAGACGTACGAGTACCCCCAGCACGGGGGCAGCAGCACTGTGCAGTCAGTCAAGTCGATGAACGACGGGTACAACTCCTACCTGGTGAGTTGGCCTCATTATCAGCCACCACACTACAGGTACCATTTGATCTTTATAGATTCAGAGACAAGTCAGTCGGAGGTGGGACCTCTCATCCCAGACCTGCAGAGCTAAGTCAAGAAGGATTTTAATACTGATTTCAGTTCATGGTGGCCTGCAGGGTAGAGATGGAGGGACAACCACTTAACTCAGTACCTCATGCAAAGCTTTGCTTTGGGAGCTTCCACAGAGTGTATCTACCCCCAAAAAGCACACAGGAGTTTGGCAACTTCTTGAAAACCTGGGATGCTGCTGAGCTGAATTTTGACATGTTGCCAGAAGAGCCCCTTTTGTGCACTTTTTAAGACTTCCTGAGCTGGAAATGACATTAAAGCATCCTTTCATATTGCATTTTAGTCATGGCCAGAGCCCAGGGAAAACTGACTTTCCATGTTAAGCATGTTTCTGCAGCTCACTCTGATCATAGAATCATCATCATAGAATTATAGAATCATCTGGGCCGGAAGGGACCTTCAAAGGTCATCTAGTCCGAACGCCCCCTGCAGTCACAGGGATACCTCCAACTAGACCAGGTTGCCCAGGGCCTCACTGAGCCTCACCTTGAATGTCTTCAGGGAAGGGGCCTCAGCCACCTCCCTGGGCAACCTGCTCCAGTGCTCCACCACCCTCATAGTAAAGAACTTGTTCCTAATGTCTAATCTAAATCTGCTCTTCTCCAGTATGAGAAGAAGCTCTAGTGTGGGTGATTAAGATCTTTCCCTGAATTCAGGATGTCGCAATGTCTTGGAAACAGTGGAGGTAGACCCTCTCAGTGCAAACTGATGTCCAAGGAGGGGACAGACTATCCCTTTCCCCTGTAATGAGATTTTAGAGCTGGTCCCACTTCAAGTGTATGTTGGGAGATGATGAGATGAAGGGGTTTATAGTGGGGTGGGCTTGAGCAGTGTCTGATGCTCACAGTATGTCCTCCCATTTGTCTCCCAGCAAGCCAAGGCAGTGGTGGCCCGCTCCCACAGCACTGACTCCGAGGACAACTATGTCCCCATGAACCCTGGTTCCTCACCCCTGATCCACACTGAGAAAGCCAACGACAATGCCCAAAATCTCTACATCCCCATGAGCCCTGGGCCACATCACTTTGACCTGGTGGGGTTGTCCTCGGCCACCCTCCCTGTGCATAAAGGAGGAGCCATGGCACAGTGCCACAGACGGTTGAGTGAAATCCAGCCCCCACCAGTCAACCGCAACCTCAAACCCGACCGGAAAGGTAAGAATGCTTGTTTGTGGGCAAATCTTCCAAGGAACCTTTCTATTCTTGTAATACTTTGGGTTACATCTATCATCATGTGCGCACTCATTAGAGTCCTATGTAGGCCAGCACAGACCTTAGATCTTCCCTAACCCTTCCTCTTTCAGGAGGACTATGGTGCAAATGCAGCATTCGTGGCACTTGAACAGCCTATCTCAAACCCTTCCTGGTCTTTACAGGAGATGCATGTCACAGGCAGGATCTCACCCCCTTCACCTGCATCTTCCCATGCTTCACCCCAAAATCTCTGTGTTGAATTCAGATGACCCAGATTTCTCCTACTGCCTCCTACTGGCTGGACCTAGGCAGTAGACAGGACCCTGTCTTCCCTCAGGGCTTTGCCTACAACCTCCAAATCCCTCTGCAAATCATCACCCAACAGGTCACCAAGGAGATGCCAAGAAGGCCTTCCGTCATTAGGGTGTCAGCACCTAATGGTGTCAACATGACAGGCAAGGGCTAGGTCTAGAACGCAGTGGTCTTCTCTTCCACCTAATGAACCACTCATGATAAGAAGAGCTTTTGTGTTACCCTGCAGATATCCCTTCCCATTCCCTATGGGGAAATGCTCTGGAGGGAGGCACCTCAGGGCTGGCAGAGCTTGGTCTTGTCCCCATCTTATGGATTATCACAGCTCCCTAACAAATGTACTTACTATACTCCAGGGTTTGGGCATTTTTAGCAGATCTCCATTCCCTGGGAGGGACATTGCCCTTTTGCCCATCCACTTTGGGACTATGGGTCCGGGGGAGAAATTCACTGCTTTCCCCTAATCCTGGCATAAATGAGTGCAGGGGTTTTGGTTGGGGGTATTTTTTATCATCAAGGAGGGCTGGGGGGCTGATTAGAAGCCAACAATTTGTTGGGGACCCTCCCATGCTATTCATGGACACTGAATTGTAGGGATGTGCTGCCTCTGAGAAAAGGCTTTTCCTCTCCCCAGCAAAGCCATCACCGCTGGACCTGAGGAACACCACTGTCATTGATGAGCTTCCCTTCAAATCACCCATAACGAAATCCTGGTCCAGGCCAACGTGAGTAATGGTTGGGGTATGAATTCTTGCTTTGTTCCAACAGCAGATCTCTGGTCCCACAGTTGCTGGTGTCCACATATAGCCACACTGTTGTCTCTGCCATGGATTAAACATCTCTGACTGAGTGTAAGGGGGACGTTGGCTGCCCTTCTGCCTTCACTTGCTGCAGAAGTTTCTTCTGGTCCACCATCTCTTTTTGTTGAAGGGGCATGTTTCTCATGGTCCATCTTGAATCAAGATAGAAGTGAGCCCAGGCTTTGGATGCAGAGCCAAATTTCCACAAAAGCTGGATGATCCCTTCAGCTCTTGTGTTCTTTGTCAGTTTTAGAAACAGGAGCTTCAGGGATTAGTCTTGCCATGCAAACTTCAGGTGGGCTGAAAGTTCACCTTGCCCAACATCCTACCCCCCATCAGGGACCAGCAGGAGCTATGTGGGAAGAGGGGCATTTTTAGAGTAATTTTTTCCTAAAATATCCTGCCACACCAGGGCAATTCAGGATTCAGGAGTTTCCTTGGTCAAATCAGGACCACACTTAGGACCTGGGACAGATGGTGTTGAAGTAGAGTGGCTCTTCTCTTGGACCCCTCATGAGCTCTGTCAAGAGCTGTAAGAGCCAGAGCTCCCACATCCCAGCCGGTGGCAGGATGATAAATTTGTTTCAGTCAGGATTTCACATGAAAGCCCAGCATGTGGCCAAGCAGCTAATTAAGATCCCTTGAAGACATTTCCTATTTCTGGGATCTGACACCTCCTGGAGAGCTGTGGCTCGGAGACGGGACTTGTGGTCCACCACAACTCGTGATCCAGCTGAGCCACCCCGACTCGGCTGCACTGGGGGTGCGGGGTTAGGATTTCACATCCATCCCTCCCCACCTTCAAAAACCCTTGCTATGGTCTCAAAACACAGGGTGACACTCGCAGGGTCTGTTTTGATTGCCTTGAAAGCAAAGCCTAGCCCGAGGGAAGTCTGCGAAATGAAACCTGAGCGCTTCAGAGCAAAGTCTGCCGGCCAAAAATAACAGGATTCGCACAATTCCAGCTCTGCTGCTAATTCGTGGTCGGATGTTGTCCAATGAAAGGCAGAAGCACAGCCTGGCTGCTGGGGCTCCTCTAATAAATTGGATTGTGTGTGGAGACTGACTGCAGGGCATGAGCGCTGTGTGCTGAAATCACTGCGCCAGGAAACAGCGAGCGGGGTTTGATTGACAAGAAGTCCGACCTCGGAGAAGCTAATGGATTTTTCCCCTTATCAGCTAATCATATGACCCTGCCTTTACTGCAAGGCAACAAATAGCTTTTTAAGACGCGAGCTTTAAGGCCAGACGCTGATTGCATTATGTTAGTTGGTATAATTAGATTTGGCCAATGGAAAGCAAGACGGTGCCTTGGAGGTTTTGTTTTCCAGCAAAAAATTTGGGTAGAGCCCTGCACAGTAAACAAATCCTGGAGTTGCGCTGAGGTTGGAGGTGAGAAGTTTCACTGAGGCTGGCCCTGCATCCTCCACAATCAAACATTTCCTGTGAGATAAAAGAGTTCATGGAGCCTGATTTATGTAGCTGATAGCAGGAGAGTTATGGGTACATAGCAAGCAAGGTGTTATTAAAAAGCCCTAGAAACTAAAAAAAAATGGGAAATCCAAACCCAGGGTTTTCTGACCCATAGGAAGCTCAGATTAGAGAACCTCAATGCCACCAGTTCTTCTTCAAGCCCAGTCCACACGTCTGAGCATGGTGATGTTTGGAGGCACCAGGTGCTCCCATCCCTCCTTGGCCGTGGACGAGCAGCACCTGCAGCTTTCATTAACACACTGACCCTTGTCCTTACAGCCAGAGCTTCAACGCGGGCTCTTTGCAATACTGTCGCCCTGTCTCCTCCCAGAGCATCACCAGCACTGACTCGGGAGACAGCGAGGAGAACTACGTGGCGATGGTAAGGGCCCCACAGCTAAAATATATGGTCCTGGCAGGGCATATATGTTCCCCAGCCCCGCAAACACATTCCTAGCTCATGACATGGAGGTGCTCAGACATCACTGTCTGGTGTACATCCTTAAGTACATCCCTACACAAAACAGTGCCTTTCATTCCTAAAATGACACGTTCTGTTGGGGTTTCAACTGTATACGAAAGCAGGAGCATATATCACTCACTTTGCCAGGAATTAAAAGAGGATAAAAACATCTATGGACTTCCAGGGTGCATTTTCCTAATTTAGGTTGGTTTTGTTCAGGTTTTTGTTGGGTTTTTCTTTTTCCCTTAATAGTGATTCTGTGGAGGGCAGGGGCTATCAGAGCAGCAGCAGGGAGTGGTACCTCATACAGGGAGGGGATTTTGTCTCTCTTCACAAAGCTGCTGACTCGAAGCATATTTTTGAGGCTGTGTAACCCAGGGGGCTAGAGGAAATCTGGGCTCTGCGTGGCGTGGCTGTGATTAGTGAAGAATCCCAGAGTTGGCCTGGCCTCGCTGAGGTGTGGTTCGGGGGGAAATGCTAAAGCCCACATATCATGTCAGGCATGTGAACAAAATCAGCACAAAGGCAGCAGAACTGCTCCAATACATAAAATCAAGAGCATGAGCTTGAAATATTTGTTAGCACAGTGTTATTGTTAGCACAATATCAATAGTCCCCCAGTGGTTCTGCACACCCAGAGGCAGGTGAGCACCTATCCGGGCTGTGACCTCTTATCAAAAGTGCCACCGAGGCATTTCGTTGCCAGATTTGTGTTAATTCCTTTTTTTTTTCTTTCCCCTCCCTTTCTTCCCATTTTAATCCTCGTTATCTCTCCTGTCTCTTCCCTGCATTAGCAAAACCCCATTTCTGCTTCTCCTGTTCCTAGTGGCACCAACAGCCCAGCGCCTAAAAAGAGTTCGGGGAGCGTAGATTATCTGGCCCTGGATTTCCAGCCGAGCTCGCCAGGGCCACACAGAAAGGTATGGGGGATTTTATCATCTTCTGATTAAAAATGATGCATTTTTAAAGGGATTTTACGCAGCCCAAAGCCCTGGGTAGGGTTGGTAAGTGACACAGTAACTTCAGAGGTGTGATTTTTCCTGCAGACTCGGTCTCTGTTGCATATCTATCTGCAGCCTTGTTGGAAGGGTTCCCAGAAGCATGGATATGCAGGGATTCAGGGATGCTGATGAGACCATAAATTCAGCTGGAGATTCTATATTCAATAGCTGTCAGGAGATATCCCTAAAAAGTGCCAGAAGTCTTTTTTTTTTAACCTCCTTCAGAATTACTGGTCCTCCAAAACCAAGCTTGGATTTCCCACCTGAGATACTTTCATGAGCTCCTTCAGAAAATGCTGAGCACTCGTCTCCTGACAGTTAGGTGCTTTTAAAGGCTTCCATTTGGGGCAGAAAAAGTACAAACTGCTTTCAAAAAGTGAAGCTGATGTTTAAAAGCTAGATTATGTTGAGTTGATCAAGCTATTGCCCTGTGAGAAAGAGCTGTGGGGAGAAGATAGGTCAGGAATGGGCTGCCTCTGCCAAGTGTTGTCCCCTAAAGACTGAGATGTTGGGGTCTTTTCTCCAGGTTCGTCCATGGGGGAAGCAAGCATAGAAAATCATGGGAAAATAGGGCAAGGGAGGACCTGAGGGCATCCCCACATCCAGAGGAAACTGTCTCTCCTGAGGTGACAGATGAGGCTTAAAAGTCTAATATGATGGAGGTCCTCCCCAGCAAGGCCTACCAAGATGGAGAGGACACTGAGGGGTGACAGAGTGGGCTGGGGAGGGACCAAAGGCAGGTCCTGGTGGGTGCCACCCCAAGCAAACTGGGAATGGGAAGGAGGGACTGTCTCAAGGAAAACATCTGAGCAAGGGGAGAGTGAAGGACAAGGCATTGTATAAACCTTTGTGGGAACCACCTGTGAGTTGGCCTCAACTTTCTCAAATTTTCTCAACTTTCTCCTTGTTTCCTGGGCAAGGCATCCCACTGGGTCTTTTTATTTTTTGGTAGTGTCCCCTTATTGTTCCTTTCTGTGGGTATTAGCAATACCACAGCAATATTTCTGTGGGTATTAGCAACTTAAATTACATCCCAAGGTGATTTTAGACCATGAAAAAACATCATCTGCCTCCAGTTGCAAGCAGCTGTGGGGGTCCTCTGAAATGTTTGTAGAGGCAGACAAAGTTCCAAGACTCAAGAAACTACAGGGGAAAAAAAGGATCTCCTTCTTCCTCATCAGGTCTCCTGGGTGAGCCTCCTGGGTGAACCTGCAACCACATCTGTTGGTTTGGGGAAAATAATCTAGTGCCACAGATCTGTAGAGTCCAAACAGCTAAGAGGGATGGAGCTGGGATGTCTATGTGTATGTAGAGGAGTTCTTGAGTTCTTTACAAGAAAATGAGCAAGATGCAATACTGAATTTGCCGTATCAGCAGTTAGATACCACAATTGCAACCAAGCATTCATGTCCCAGAGTTGGGGAGAAGGTAGAGACCGAGGTGCTCTTTCTACCCTCCCATTGCACTGCAGTCTCAGGCAAGCAACACGCAGAGAAGACTGAAATCTTTCATCCCAAGCCCTTTGGGAGGTTAGAGGGAGGGTGATGAGCTCTGGAGTCTACAAGAAATCAGGGAAGGTTTTGATAGACTCTGCGGGAAGAGAGGGAGGAGCAGGGAGAGGATGAGTGACCAGGCAGTGGCTATGTTTCTCCTCCCCCCAGCCCTCCACCTCGTCGGTGGCCTCGGACGAGAAGGTTGATTACGTGCAAGTGGACAAGGAGAAGACACAGGCGCTGCAGAGCACCATGCAGGAGTGGACTGATGTGCGGCAGTCCTCGGAGCCCGCCAAGAGCACGAAGCAGTAGCGCCTGGGGCAAGCAGCGAAACAGGCAAATGTCCCAGCAGTTTTCCCCAGCTGGGGTCCCACCAGGCTGCCAGCTCCACTGGGGCTGGGATTCGAAGACTTGTCTGTGGAGGGGAGGGGGGTTTTCATTTTTTTTTTTTTCTTTTAAGATGAAAGAAACTTAATTTCAGGGGAAGACTGGGCAGATACTGTTTGCCAGTGATAAAGACCAACTATGTTCGGTGGCTAGGTTTGAGCTTTAGCTGCTGGATGCACTATCCAGGAACTTCAATGTAGCAATACCAGGTTTCACCCTACACATCTTTTGCTTACAGCTATTAAAGCCACCTTGTATGTGCTAACACTGCATCACCTCTCCCCGTCTTCTTCCATACCATACCCCCAGGTTTGCAGCATCTCTCATAGGACATCATTCCCCAGCTTGGATTCCTTACTCCTTATGGTTGCCCTCTTCTCTGCCTCCTCCCAACCCCAAAATTCAGCAAGGACCATTCCTTTTGAAATCGCTTTTGTTATTCCATCTCTTGTAAATAATATGTTCAAAACCTCTGAGGGCTATTCTCCTCCTGGCAGGATAGGCCCCATGGTTTTTGTTGTGGTTGTTAACCTTTAGGAGCTTGAAGGGCAACCAAGTTGTCCTACTGAGCTCACTTAGAAGCCCAAAGCTTGCCCCATCATACACACACACACACATATATGTCAGCACATGCTCACACATATGCATGCATGCGTGAAACAGCCAAGTTTGTTGGGGTGTCTTCTGCTGTTGACGCTCTCCAGCATCTCTCAAAGTCAATGGGATGGAGAGATTTGTGTTGGATAGCAGAATTTAAGCCCTGACCCACTGCCTATCTAAAACCAATTGCTTGTGAATCTGGCCCTAAGAACCAAAATCTGCCTTTTGTGCCACCAAAAGAAGCCCATAGTGCTAGAGCCTTGCATCTGTGGCTGTTGTGAGAAGCTCTGTGGTTGAGTATAAGGAGCATAGGGAGGATCTGGAGACCCTGTATGGACTGGCACAATGATGAGTGATAAGGGGGGAATGGGAAGCTGTTGCAAGGACTGGGAGAAGGTGGATGCTGTACTGCAGAGGTTGGGTTTGGGTGAGGAGGTCCAGTGGGGTGTACCTTGGAGAAAAGAAGTAGAGTGGAGCTGGGGCTTTTTAGCCTGGAAAGTGAAGGCTGAGGGGAGACCTTATTTAAGTTTGTAAGTATCTAAAGAGTGGGTTAAAGGATGTTGGAGCCAGACTCTTTTCAGTGGTTTCCAGAGATAGGACAAGGGGCAACAGGCTCAAGCTGGAACATGGGAAATTCCATTCAAATCTGAGGAAGAACTTCTTTCTGGTGAGGGTGCCAGAGTCCTGGAACAGGCTGCCCAGGGAGGGTGTGGAGTCCCCTTCTCTGGAGATCTTCAAGACCTGCCTGGATGCCATCCTGAGTCATGTGCTCTAGGTGTTCCTGCTTTACCGGGGAGTTGGACTAGATGATCTCTAGAGATCCCTTCCAACTCTGACAATTCCATGATTCCATGATGATGAAGCCTTAGGCTTGGGAAGAGGCTGGTCAGGAGAGTCAGGGCAAGATGTTTCAGTATTAACTTTAAGTTAGCATTGTGTTTGGTTTCTGGTGAGCATGAAGGGCTGGACAAGATATTTTCTCCCCATCTTCAGCAATGTTTCTTCAACACAGAAATGGGGCTTGTTGACATTAATGACCCTAAGTTCTAATTATGGATATAAATCCATTGTTGCCCCTTGCCAGATTCCCTGACACATCCAGACTTTGGGATTGCTCCCCAGGCAGCTGCCAGGCACAGAGAGGCATGAAGAAAGAGGCAGCTTGTTGCAGAGATAATAATTCATGATCTCATGAAAACAGGAAGGACTAATGATTGCCATGGAGCAGCCTGATTGCCAGACAGCGAGCACTGACAGGGATAAACAGGCCAGAGCCAAACGAAGGAGACGTTAGAAAGATTAGGTAATAATATTAATGAAATAGCTGGAGCTTTCCACAGGCTGAACCCCTCCCAACGCCATGGGCTCTACGTTCCACCACCACCACCTAATTCACAGAATCGTAGAGTGATTATATATGTGAATAATCCCAGATTATTGATGCTTCAGCACTAACACGTTTGTTTAAGCTTGGGCTGAATTTGGAAAGGGCCAGACGTCACCCACAGAGGCACAGGATTACCAGTCCCTTAAGGGCTGCGTGCTGGTAAAATAAGTCTTGAGCTTCCAACACCGGTTTATATTTTCTTCTTGCTTGCTGTGAAAGGGAAGGATGTTAATGGATAAACTCTGACAAACTTTTCAAGGCATTGAAGTGGTAGCCTTTTACAGAAATGACGCAAATACACTAATGCTCACGGTAAAATAATGATCATCGAGGAGAAAATAAAAAGAAAAAAGGAACCCAAAGGGGAAGACTTAGTACAGACAGATGCTTTCTGAAGGTCAGGGAGTGTTACAGCCTGCAAGGACCTTTGCCTCTTCTTGTGAGCTTGCACAATTTGCATGGTGAGGTAATGAAATGAAGACCAGAGTAATAGTGCTTCGCATTTCTATAGCCCCTTTCATCACTGCATCTCAGGGGACACTAAACATTGGGCCTGATCCAGAGCCCACTGAAGCGTGTGTTCAGCCATCTGGGAGTGAGATCTCCATTCCCACCAAAAAGCATGTGTAACTCAAGCGGGATGCTGATTTTTTCCAATTTTGATGCTCTAAACTCCCAGGCGGACACGAAAGAAGATGAGAAAAAGGGTTATGTTGCACGCTGGATATATTTCCCTGCCAAAATTGTGCTGCTTTCCTCCTTATCACACTAAAACGCAGATGCCTCTGGGGTGGATTGCGACAGCAGTTTTGGGAATAGCCCTTTATGCTGCTTTGGGTCTGCCTCAGTAAAACTGTGCAACTTTTCTCGCGATCAAACTGAGCCCAGCTCCAGGCCAAAAAAATCTTGAACTGGACAAAAAGCCTGGAGAAATCAAATGCAAAACCATGCTTGGATGGAGTCTTTTTCTCCACCTGGGAGATGGGGAGCTCAAGAAGTCCCAAAAGTACCCTCAAAGTGGGCAGGAGAAGGGGAGGCAGTAGCAGTAGTCATTTCTGATGGCTCTCAGTGGCTTGAGAGACAACACAATGGGTTGGGATGCATTTCCTCATTCTTCTGCTCTGGGATTAGGTCCATCCAGTGCCCACTTCCACAGTTAATCCAAAGTGTTAGTGAAGATTGTAAAAGCCCTTTGTGGTACTGGAGAAACTCATCCTTTTTCTCCACATCCCTCAAATGTCTGTATTTATTAATGGGGCAAGCTCAGGCATAAGATGATAGTTCTTTTCCCAGGCTCAACCTCCTGTTTTGATGATTTGTTTTCATGACCATCCCCAGTCACTGGCCCTTTGTGTTTGGCAGACCAGGGACCAAAATCAGCCCCAAAGTAACTATTTTACAACTGGTCCCTCCGTGCTTTGCAGTGAGATCTATGTTTTCCCAGAAACAGATATATTCCTCCGTAATTTTTTTTTTCTGCTGAGCACCCAGCAAATGCTCCCCCTCCCTCCCCAAATGAATAGACTCCATACATGGCCATATAGACATGGCTATATCAACCCCTCCTGAAAGCCATTAGCTAATCAATGGCTGCAGTGGAAATAGTCATTCCTGATGGTTGCCGAGCTGATTACAGCAGTTTCTGATGATTAATGTTTGTGCAGTATTTAGTCTTAAACCATATTGAAAAGCAGCTGTTTTAATTACACGGACTGACAAGAACTTTGTCCTGAAGGCATTGAGTTTATCACATCCACTCTATACTTGGATGCTCAAGTATGACTGACTCTTTTGTTAGAAATAGGTATTTTCGGAAGCTGAGAACGAGAACATTGCAAATGATTCATTTCAATTGCAATTAAAGTGGCTTGAGTCTTCTTGTCAGAACTTGCTCTTCAGTTCTATGATCCCATTTTAAAAAAGGGGTGTACTTGCATGTGTACATGTGCTCATGGAGAAGGGTTGTCTGTGGGTCAAGCATCATACCTTAATATTTAGTTTCATGAAGGACCAGGGCCATGTCTCAAAGCCCTCTCTGAGCTGGTGGTTTTAAAGGCAGAAGTCTCCAAAAGTATCTATCCCTATGAGTGTGCAATTGCTGCTCATGGTTCCTTTGTCTGATGAGATGTGTGAGCTGCCTTGGAGCTGATTTGCTCTAAACTGACATTAGAGTGTTTGGTGGGAAATACAGTTCCAGCTCTAAATCGATGCCAGGTTTGAGCTTAGTCTCAAGTTGGGAAAATTACTTGTGAGCACAGATTGTGCCAGGGCAAAGCTGCGTATCTGGCAGATGATAGGGACAAATCTGGAGCCAGAACCAAAAGGTAGCTAAGGCTTGAATTGATTGGGTGCTAATTGGGATGGGTTTTGACCCAGGGCCACTGACAAGGGTTACATATAGGGGAACACAGAATCATAGAATAGTTTGGGATGGAAGGGACCTTTAAAGGTCATCTAGTCCAACATGATGTTGAGAGGACTGAAGGCAAGAGTGTTTGTCAGCAAGATTTACCTCTTGGTCCACACCATGTCCTTCTTTGGCATGAGTCTGAAGTCAGATCTACAGAGAAGGTTTGTGGGTTGTGGAGAGGGGAGGGGAGCTCCCACCACTCTTGGGATTTTACCTTTACCCTCCAGGGGATCTGGCCATGCTGAGGGATACCTTGCTCTGGGGGTCCCTTGGGCTGATCATGGGGCAGCAGTGACATGGCTTTGCAGGATGTCCAAGAGGTTGTGCCATCTCCATCCACGGAGCTTTTCAACACCAGACTAAAACAAGTCCTGAGCCCTGCTTGGAGCACATGGTGGGACTAGAGACATCTCTCCCCCCCAATTTACCTTCAGACCCTGTGCTTCTGGGGCTGAATGGGGACTCCTCCATGTGAGGGATGGGGCCAAATGCAGAGTCCTATAGCATCCTAAACCTAGAGTCCTATAGCATCCTAAACAGGGCCAGGGCCTCTTCTCCAGCCATGAAGCCAAGTGGCAAGGCACAGCTGAACCCCTAAGGCCATACACCCCAGAAAGGTGGCACAATCCACACTGAGAACATCCCTTGCACCTTGGAGAGGCCTGGCTGGCCCATGCAAAATCATCCAGGACACAGACACACAGTCCAAGCAACTGGAGGACAGCCTGAGCCTCCACATTTGTTAGGATAGATATTGACCCAGGGCTCTCTGGAGCCCCACGCGAGTCCCTGAACTCCGAGGTCCCAGTTCTTTGAGTGTACCGGGAAGAGTTGTCTCCTTTTGGCCACTCATTAAGCATGGCTTCTTGGGAGGAGTAGAGTCATACCCAGATCTTATGTGGTGATGGACTTCAGTGGGAAGATGTTTACCTAGCTCCCAGGTCCTCTCTGATCTTCCTGGCCTGGGAGAGGAATAAGGGGATGGTTTCTTCAAGTCATGCATTTTGTCAGTGTTTTCCTACTTGGTGACATCGCTATTGTATGTAAAAGTTGACAGCCACACTATGTGTCCCATTGGAGGGATATTGTCTGGATGAGACAGATGCAGTGGGACTGTGCCTATAGAAAAGCCCCATTTGTAACAGGAAGGGTGAAGAGCAGAGCCTAATGCCAGCCCCAGTCAAGGACTGAGCCAGAGGACATGGTGGCCATCAAAAAGCCACCAAGAAAGCCAGAGAAACCAGTCCATCAAATCACAAGGGGCAATAAACCAGTTTAAGGCCCCTGGTGACTCTGTGTGCCGCTCTCCTCTGCCCAGAAAGCACCAACATGCCTATGTGTTCACAATGATCTTGCAACTGATAATGAGGCTTTTACAGGTAGAGACGTGCACCTTTTGGTGATGGTTCCTCCTTGGCCTGGAGCAGTTCATCCTTTCATCAGCTTGTCCTTGGTGTCTCATCCTTGTAGTTGCAATTTTATCTCCTTGTTCGCAACTCCTAGAGTTGCACTGTTAATCAGGTTGCTACTTCAGTGGCTGCTCTTGAGAAAAGTTGATATGTAGCAAGGTGTCACCAACCAGCTCTCCCCCCACCATCCCACAGCCAACTGGTCCTGCTACACAGTGTCCAAATTTCAGCACCGGATGGACCACATGGCTCTTGAGCTGAAAGAGCCTCTCAATGGACTTGCTTCCAATCAGCAGGCTCTTCGTTTTCAATGCAGCCCCTTGCTAACATACAATGGGTGCATTTGCAGGCCATTGGGGTTGGCTCTATGGGAGAGGTTCACCCCATGACCAGGAGACAGAAGCCATCATTTTTATTGTTGTTCTCTGGGTGACACCGCACTTTATCTTCAGTGGGGTGAGGGGGATTCATTTGAATTCTCTGTATCCCGCTTTCTCTCCAGCTTGTGAAATGAAGATTTTAAGTACTTATTTCCCCATCTCATAGATGTGTCGTGAGGTGTAATAAATCGAAATTTAATAATGCAAAGAGCTGGATTGATTCTGCAGGCAACGGCCGGGCAGCATGTGGTGCTACCCCATTGTCACACCCAGCATCACACACAACACTGCACATCCCGCTCTGCAAAACTCATTAAAAACCCCTCATCTTTAATTACCAAGGTGGAAAAATCTTGGCAGGGTTTTCTCCTGAGCGAGGAGGGGGGGATGGGGGAAAAAACATTTGCACAGTTTCAGCATTCTGCTGCCACGTTGGCCCTGAAAATACCACGTTTTGTTTGGGAGCCCTTTGGTCGTGGTGGCTGAAGCATGTTATGGAGAGGGAAGGGAGTAGGACCTTGGGTTCCATGGGGAGCCCAATGATGAGTCCCGTAGGGTTAGGACCAAATCTTTAGAGTAGTTACATCCCACTCAACCCAGCCCTTCGTGAAGTCAATGGGTCCCCGTTGACATTGGGCATTGTTGTGTGAGAACAGGCCCAAGCAAATTAGGGTAGTTTTCTCCATTTGTCTCTTAACCTGCTGCGAGAGGGGGTCGGAGCCCCGGCTTTGAAGCCGTCGCATCGGCAGCCGAGTCGCAGGGATGTTTTGTGTGTTTCAAAGCCTATGACTGTTCTTGAAGAGGAGTACTTTTAATGGTTTTTTTTTTTTCCATTTGTAGAAGGAAGGACAAGAGTAATCTGTGGCAAACTGTACAGTACATGTCTTCTTGTGGTGTCACTGTTTGAATGGTTATTAAGTTTTCAAATCACTGTGGACAGCTAATCACTTAAGTTATTAATTTATTCTTTGGGGTTTTGTTGTTTTGGTTTTTTTTAAGTAATTTGAAACAATTATTTATCCTGTAAATCGGTCTTGAGTGAAGCCTAGATAATACTTTTTTTGCTGTTAATAAACATGGTACATGCCTGATGTGAAGGTGATCTCATTTTTAAGTACTGTATATGCAGCAAGAAAGCAACAGGAAAATAAAAGAATGATAATAAAAAGATATCTCTCACTGGTGACTCCCAGCATGGATTTGGAGTGGGGAAAGAAAGGGGCAAATTAACGACCAGATCAAGCTGAATTATGCACCAACCCTTAAAGCTTTCAGAGCATCCTCCCAGCATGTTGCCAAGTATCTCCTACAGCTTCAGGTGTCCAGCCTGTGCAATGAGGGCCTCTAGGATGCAGTTAGGGTTTTTTCCTGATACCAGAACCCAAATCATGTGTTTTTCAGCTGCTAAAGTGAATTTCATACTATATATCTGCTCAAGGGATACACTTTTGTGTGTGCAGGATGAGGACAAATGCTGCCTGCCTTGCTCATCAGCAGCTCAACACCTGTGAGCCCCGGCTCAGGACACCAAATCACCCGTAAAACCTAAGCACAAACAATAAACACTTTCCCCCAGAGTTAAAAGTTCAACACGTCCCTCTTGAAGACACTTATATCTTCTTCAAAAAAATAAGACATCTGGCGCAAGACACCTCCCTACAGCACAGCCCCTATAACCCTCTTTTTTAGACAAGAGTGGCGTCACCTCATGTTGCAGCAGATCTGGGATCTTGAACCTAGACTCTGCTTTGGGCTCTCCTCGCCCAGAGGCATGTGTGACACTACGGGCCATACTGTCATATGTACCATAGTTTATATACTATAGTATATAGTATATATATATTATATATATATATATACACACTATATATAGTATAAAAGACTGGCCCCATCCTCTTGACACCCTTCCTTTAAGTATTTGTAGATATTGATCAGATCACCCCTAAGTCTTCTCTTCTCAAGACTAAAAAGACACAAGTCCCTCAGTCTTTCCTTGTAAGAGAGATGCTCCAGGACCCTCATCATCTTTGTAGTCCTCTACTGCACCTTCTCCAGCAGTTCCCTGTCCTTCCTGAACTGGGGAGCCCAGTACTCGAAATGGGGCCTCACCAGGGCAGAGCAAAGGGGCAGGATGATCTCCCTCAACCTGCTGGACACAGTCTTCCTAAGGCACCCCAGAATACCATTGGCCTTCTTGGACACAAGGGCACATTGCTGGTTCATGGTCCTCTTGACCAACAGGACTCCTACGTCTTTCTCCTCAGAGCTGCTCTCCAGCAGGTCAGCCCCCAACCTGTACTGGTGCAGGGGGTTATTCCTCCCCAGGTAGATAGCAGCATACTATATGAACGCATGTAGCACATACTATACTGAACTTCTATAAGGGCTTTGATAAGGTCACCCATATCACTCTTACCTCTAAATTGGAGACACACGGGTTTGATGGATGAACCATTTGATGGATAAGGAATTGGCTGGGTGGCTGCATCAAAAAAGTTAACAGCTCAATGAAGACAATGATTAGAGAAGTCCAATGGTAGGAATTCTATGAAGTGAACAGGGACCAAACCAGATCACCTCATCATGCTGTTGAAACTCTCCAGGCTGTCGTCAATGCTGAGCAGTTCCTCTCTGCTCATCTCAGAAAATCTTGGGGGAAGAAACAAGACATATTCAGGGAACAGCGTAGATATAATACAGCTTCTCCATTTGCCATGTTGGGTTGATTATCTTCCTTGATTGTTTAGATTAGGATCTCATTAAGGCAGAGATCATAGAATCATAGAATTGTCTAAGTTGGAGAGACCCTTGGGATCATCGAGTCCAACCATCTACCCTACTCTACAAAGTCATCCCCTACACCATGTCCCTTAGCACTGTATCTAAACGGCCCTTAAACACAGCCAGGGATGGTGACTCCACCACCTCCCTGGGCAGCC
>BJBW01005624.1:6016-28411 GCA_004320125.1 Scolopax mira
CTGGCCTTGAACACTTCCACATGATTTGGCTTCAGTCTTCTCCCCCCTGACTGTTGTATCTCTTTTTTATCAGTCTGTAATGGCATCGGAATAGGTGAACTTAAAGGGATCCTCTCCATAAATGCCACGAACATCGATTCCTTCAAAAACTGTACCAAGATCAATGGGGATGTCAGCATTCTCCCAGTTGCATTTCTAGGGTGAGTAGCCTGCAGATCCTTCAGCACTGGAGAAGGGCTATGGAGAAATTCAGGCTGAGCCATTCTTTTCCCAATGCCTCATTCTGTGTGTTTCAGTGATGCCTTCACGAAGACCCTACCCTTAGACCCCAAGAAGTTGGATGTCTTCAAAACAGTCAAAGAAATATCAGGTGAGCAATGTGTTTGAAGCGGAGATGTTCTCTGATTGGTACTGCCAAAAAACACAGAGGGAGAGGAGGGAAATTTGGGAAGCGCGCGAAGAGAAATGCCAGCGAATGGTTTCTGTCTCTGAGCTACCAGGGGTCACTAGTCACAAAGGTGGTCAGCAGCTCTTCGCCAGCATGACGCCCACATAACCCATCCTGCTCTCCCGTCCAAGGTGTGTGGTTTGGCCAGACCATCCCTTCTGCTGAACTATCAGCCCTAGCAGAGAGCAAAGGCAGAGGAGATCCTCAGCCACCCAAGAAGTATGTGGTGATGCGGAGGCGTGCTGCTCCGGCTAAAAAAAGCCAAGTGTGTTTCTATTTGTGGAAAACCTTTCAGCAACTCCTTAGGGAAGAGTGCTCGGTGGCTTGCGTCATCCTCGTGGAGACACCCTCTCCAGCCTGAAGAGCTCTTCCTTGGGGTGAATGTGTCTCCACAAGCACAAAGTGGCCAGCAGAACACTCAGCTGCTGTCTTGCACCAAGTATCAATTAAAAGTAATTTCGTTCTGCCCATTATAAAATGAGCTCAACATCAGAACTGGCTCCACAGACGTGACTCCAGTTCCCCTTTTCTTTCTCTTTTAACTGCCCAGATCCCTTCAGGGTAGCAATGACTAACCCCAGAGCTTCACACAGCAGACTGCAATTTCCCAAATTCTCCCTCTCCTCCCAAGCGCCTTGGCCGAGCAGGGACATCTGCTTGCCTTAGCAAGTCCACTCCGAGTGGCTGTCTGTTCTGCTTCATTTCTGCTTTCTCTTCAGTTTTCCTGTTCCTCGAGGGCAGCTCATGAACGGGATGGAGTGATAGATGCCTTTCTCCCACAGCAGTGGAGCCTGCAGCCTCTCAGCCAGGGTATCTGCTGGCACAAGCTATCGCCACAGGCGGCTCAGGGAAGCAGGACGTGCAGCTCACTCTTGCACTCCAAAACCCTCCTGGTGGGCTAAGAAGTAAACTGCTTATAAAATAGGGTTTAAAAATATCTCCCTGCTCCTTAAAATGTCATGTTTCTCTGAGATTCTCAGATAAGCACAGGGAAAGCACAAGCACCTTCTCCCGTCACAGGAGGAGCTCAAGGAGGAGGTTCTGCTGCCGATACTGACGGCAGCTTTGTTGTTATTATTATTATTATTATTTAATCTTCTTTTCTTCATTTCAGGATTTTTGTTGATTCAGGCCTGGCCTGATAATGCTACTGATCTCTATGCTTTTGAAAATCTGGAGATTATACGAGGCAGAACGAAACAACAGTAAGTTTATCATGTGCCAGAACAGCTGCCAAAGAACCTCTGTGTAGAGCTGTGTTTGTCTGAGCACACCGGGGTATACCAACCGGTGGGACGTGGGTGTCTCCAAACTGGTGCAAAATGGGAAAAAGCCTGCAGGAAATGGAGGACCATCTTTGTAGCAGTAGATGACGTGCCCTGGTAGGATGAAACCTGCAGCCCTGTGCTGAGTGTAGAGGGCTATGCTGAGCCTGCTTGAGGTCCAGGCTCTCCCCGACGAGCCTGGAAGCACAAGCAGGATGGAGAACACTCTTTGTGGGCCGGGGCAAGTTATGATGTGACCAGAAGCACTTTGGAGTTTAAGGGTGGAGACCATGTCTACCCAGCCGGGCATCCCGTGGCAACACTGGCAGTGCATCCAGTGTCTACTCAGACTTAACCCAAGAGGAAGGATGGCTTGGTGGACCAGTGCAAAATTATAGCTGCTCTACCTACAACCATTGTGGGACATCATTTATTTGACGGAGTCCTGCCCATTTTAGCTTAAAATGCCCATGCAAAACCAGATATGAGTATTGCAGTTGTTTCATGATAGTATGTCATGTACTAGGCGTTAAGCTTAGAGGGCTGAGCAATGTCTTGCTTGAACAAAATGGAGTTCACAGCAGCAGCAACACATATATTTGAAAACTAGAAGAAAAAAGAGATGAGTTAAACCCTGCTAATTCTCATTCTCCTGTGTTTTCTTCTCTTTCTCCATGTCTATTTTAGTGGCCAGTATTCCCTTGCTGTTGTTAACTTGAAAATACAGTCCTTGGGGCTGCGGTCCCTCAAGGAAATAAGTGATGGAGATGTTGCCATTATGAAGAACAAGAACCTCTGCTATGCTGACACCATGGACTGGCGCAGCCTGTTTGCAACTCAGAGCCAAAAAACAAAGATTATACAGAACAGAAATAAAAATGAATGTGGTAAGTCAACACTGCCTTCTTACCCACTCTGGAAGCACATGCTAAAATGCCAGAGTGATTCGAGCAAGGCTTTTTCCCCTCTATTACACTGGCTGCGAAAAACATCAGTGCTGCTGCTTTAATGAAGATGCTGAGAGAAAAGTGGGATTTTAGTTTTTTTCTCATCAAGGAGTGGACTTCATGGTGTCCAGCAGATGGGAAGGAACTGCTTCACCACTATGGGCATAGTGAAGCCACTTAGGTTGAAGGACACAGAAGCCAAGTCCAAACATTGGATATCTTTGGCAAACTTAAAGCTGCTGTTCAACCATGCTGCTGTTGACTGCAGTGGTCCCTGGGCAGAATTCTCTTTGTAGAATATGAATTTGTTGTATTTTGGACACTGATCATAGAATCACAGAATGGTTTGAATCAGAAGGCACCTCCAAAGATCATCTAGTCCAATGCTCTCCCATGGGCAGGGACACCTCCCACCAGACCACGTTGCTCAAAGCCCAATCCAACCTGACCTTGAACCCCTCCAGGGATGGGGCAGCCACAGCTTCTCTCTGGGCAACCTGTTCCAGTGTCTCACCACCCTCATTGTAAAGAATTTCTTCTTTATGTCCAATCTAAATCTCCCCTCTTTCAGTTTAAAACCATTGCCCCTTGTCCTGTCATTACAGGCCTTGGTAAACAGTCTGTCTCCATCTTTCTTATAAGCCCCCTTTATATATTGAAATTTTCCCAGTAGAGTCTCCCTGGAGCCTTCTCTTCTCTGGGCTTTACGGTCCCGACTGGCTCAGCCTTACACTGGCTTAGCCTTATTATACAACTCTTAAGCTGTCCCAGAGGAGCTCATTCTTAGTTTGAAAAGCCGGAGTCACTCTTAATTTCAGGCTTTGGCAATTAAGTATGAATATTCCTCTTCCACACTGCCAAGACCATTCATGTCCGCTTTGGACCAGGTTGGAGAAGGTGGTTGGTCAGGATGCAATCACTTGCAGTGCTGTGTTTGCTGTCTCTCCTGCACTGAAGTTCATGGCTTTTTTCTGTTTGGTTTTTTTTTTCCTTGTCTCTTTTTCTCTTAGCTGCTGCCAGGCACGTTTGTGACCCCCTGTGCTCGGACGTGGGCTGCTGGGGCCCCGGTCCCTTCCACTGCTTCTCCTGCAGGTTTTTCGATCGTCAGAAGGAGTGTGTGAAACAGTGCAATATCCTGCAAGGGTAAGCTGTCTGGGGGATGCTTGAGGTTTTGGTAGAGATTTAAGGGGGTTGGAACATGTTATAGCAAGGAAGAAAGGATTTCACCAGCTTTGCACAGATGTTGTGTGAGCACAGTACCTAAAAAGAGGGAAAAGCCAGGAGCTGAAGGTAATTCTCCTTCCCTGCATAGGGAAGAGTGTGGCCAGTAGGTGGAGGGAGGTCATTCTCCCCCTCTGCTCTGCACTGGTGAGGCCACAACTGGAATCCTGCATCCAGTTCTGGGCCCCCCAGTTCAAGAGAGACAAGGAACTACTGGAGAGAGTCCAGTGTAGGGCAATGAAGATGATGGAGGGATTGGAGCATCTCCCTGAGGAAAGGCTCAAGGAGCTGGGACTCTTTAGCCTGGGGAAGAGAAGGCTGAGGGAAGACCTTATTCATGCTGACAAGGATCTAACGGGTGGGTTGAGGGAGGGTGGAGCTGGACTATTCTCAGTGGTTCCCAGTGAAAGGAAGAGGGGCAATGGTCCTTCAGCCCGTTCAACAGGTGATGTGGGCGGGAAGGGCATGGCGAGCACCCAAAATCACAGGGATTTCTTTAAATAAATCTTCCAAAGTTTGACTTTTAATAATCATGAGTATTAAGCAGGTACTCGATCGGGTGCTGGTTCCCCTGATGTTTGTATTCCTCTCGCAGCTATTATGACCTGAAGGGCAGATCTGTGCAGTTTTTTGTGTCAAACGATGGGTAGATTTAGTTTAATTAATAACACCATCACTTGAAGTGGAACAGCTTTATTACTATTGAAACCATCTGTTCCCAACTTTCATATTTTAATGATTCATTGTGTGTTGGAGGGAGGGCATGAATTTAATTATCAGTGCATTGCTGTTTAACTTTCTTAATTATTATTTGGAGCCTTGGAATCACTTGAGCTGTTTTTGCTGATCTCTTTGCATCACTACCATTTAAAAGCCTTTGGAAATCATCGCAAATATTCCATGTCGTTAGCTTAAAAGGGAAAGTAAACTAATTTGTGGCATACAATCTGGAGTGACATGTGTTTGACCAAATTTCCCTTACCCTTACCTCCCCCTGGTTGCGCTGAGCAAGTGCTACTGGTGTAACCGGGAGGGTCCCCCTGTCTCTGTACCATCATCCCAGTCTAAATTGGAAAAGATACAAAAGGAGAGGCTCTTTATCAGTCACTAACCAGCCTGGGTTTTAATTCTTTCTCTTTTTGGTTTGTGTCTTTTTTTTCCTGTTTTGCAGGGAGCCGAGAGAGTTTGAAAGGGACTCCAAGTGCCTCCCCTGCCACCCCGAGTGCCTGGTGCAGAACTCCACCATGTACAACGCGACCTGCACTGGACCAGTAAGAGCAGATTCCACTTAGCAAACCTGCGCCTCACACCGTGTATTAATAATGGGTTTCACAGATTGAGATAAATCCTGAAGTCTCATTTACCCTTCTCCCAGGATCAGGTGGAGATGAGGGGATTAGAAGGGCAAGATCTGGGGGTAGGGGGACAGAAACAGGAGAGGGAACCTCAGGGTATCGTTTCTCTTTTGTGTCCCCATTCATAGGTATAATCCACAGTCACAGACATTGTGGGGCTTTTCTTTTTTGTGTCCTTTTACAGAAAAAAAAAAAAAAGAAAAAGTAAGGCTTACTAACATACATGACGATATGGTCATTTGGTGAACTTTTCAGGAGCGTGTAGTTACTCCACAGCCAAGTTGGCCTGAACAGGTTAAATTTCCTCATTCAGAGGGGGAAGAACTGTTAAAAACAGTGGATTAAACCAGTAACTTTTTGCCTTTTTGAAAAGCCATGAGAAAATTGTGGTCAAATCCAGATATTTACTGGAAAACTTTCAGGAAGGAGGGTTTTTTACTCACAACCACATTCGTACGGTAAACACATGTGCTAAAGTAATTGCAGGTATAAATGATGTTCACAGAAAGGCATTGTAAACAAAACAATTGGATTTTCAAACTTGTTCAAATATTCCAAATTCATACAAAAGCTCCTTCTACAGAAGTCCACACAGTGTATTCTTGCCAGTCAGCCAGAGTTTTCCTCAATTTTATTCTACATTAATTCTGAGAACGCTCTTCTGTGTTACGAAATGTCTGGTTCGGCAAAGATGGAAAATCATTTCCTTCAGATCAAACATATGTTACTTGTAAAAATTCGAATCCTCATTTGTTTTTTGGTAATTGAAATCAAATCTCCTGCTTCCCTCGGAGACCATCCTCTGTGCTACCTAAGCCAAGTCTTGAAACAACTCTTGCCATTCCCTGCAGCCACCGAGTGTTCAGCCCTTGCCCATCATCAGTTTGCAGAGTCAGGGCTCAGTAATTTGAAGTATTTCCATCCTCTCTTCAAGCTTAGACCACCATGGCCTCGGGGATGTTATTAACATTATAAGCTCCTTCAGGTGGTGGCCACCTCCTTGTTCCATATTTGCCTAGGGTCTCGTAATCAGTCCATTATAGCAGCCATTAGACATTACAGTAATTAAAAGCATCTTCCCATAGCACGTCTTAACTATAGTCCCACTGAAACCAGTGCTGTGGATCTGGTCTGTTTTTTCTTCACAGTAGAATTTTGACCCAGAATTGCTGCCTTCCCTGCTTTAAAATATTTAAGGCATTCATGGTGCTGTCATAAATAAATATAAATAATAACGAATAAAACCACTTCTGCCAAAAATGGCCAAAGGCAATGCCTTTAAACACAAACTAAATGCTCTTCAAAGTAAAAAAAAAAAACTCTTGGACTTCCTCGGGTTGCCTCCATTATCTGGGGCTTCTCAGAAACAGAGGGAAGAACCTGTGTTGAGAAACAGGAAAATAATGATTTGAGTACTTCAGGAAGGTGTCAGCAGGTCCAGCCCCATGGTTCTAAGTTGTGTGATGATGGTAGATTGCACCAGGCAGCAGCCTTTGGGCTTTTGCCCCGTATCAAATTATTCCTTATTTTAAATGAAAAATACAAACTTTCCAACCAGGCAGATGGCAGAGGGTTGAAAAAAAAAAAAAAGGCAGAAAAAAAAAAGCAGCAACAGTGAAACTCTACAAAATATTAACTTTAAACATCAGGTAGTGCTTTTTTGTACAGTCTGTGCTATAAGAGCAAATATTTACAAGAATATCAGGTAGGAAGTTAGATATTTAGTAATATCAGGTAATAAAACCAGGTGATGCTGAAAACTTTGAGCAGGTGAGGGCACTTGGATTTATCCTCTGGATTTCCTCCCGAACAGCCAGGTGTCAGGGCATTACAAAGGAGCTGTTTCTCTTTGCAGGGCCCTGACAATTGTGTGAAGTGTGCCCATTTCATAGATGGTCCCCACTGCGTGAAATCCTGCCCGGCGGGGGTTCTGGGCGAGAACGACACCCTGGTCTGGAAATACGCCGACGCAAATGCTGTTTGCCAGCTCTGCCACCCAAACTGCACCCGAGGGTGAGTGATATTTCGGGCTGAATGGAAACAGAACGGGGTAAGGGGGGGATAAAACAGGGGAACAGCTCGTCCCGAGCTCTTTCCTTTCCTAACCTCCGAGAAGAAGACATAGCGGGGAGCGCGAGAGGTCAGGAGCACACAGGTAATGTAAGCAGAGCACGGTGGATTTTGTAAATAAGAGAAGTTCAGTGGCACTTCATCTTTACACAGAAGGCCAAAAAAAAAAAGTTTTGGGGGTTTGAAACAGGTTTGCTTGTTGATTTAAGTAGAGAACTTCCTGGAATTTAACAGAACTCATCCGTTAGTAATGTACTTTTTAGTTTTTACCTCCTGGCTTGGTGCTGAGTCCTCTGGTTTTGGGAGGCACATCAGTGACATCTGGTGGATGCCGCCTTCCAGGGTCCTCTATTCTTATTCTGCACCTTTGATATATATTTTTAGGAGGGAAATCCCAGTAGGGTACCAGGGTGATTTAATTATTTTTTTTTCTTATTCTTCACATATGCTAGCACCTGGTCTGAGTTTAAAGCCTTGCATGCCTCCTGTGTGTGGCTTTATTAATGGGTATCACAGTCAACCCAATCTGTATGAATCATTTTTGTCCTTGTTTGGAGGTGTGGGTCATCTGCCACCTGCAATGGGCTGTGAATTGAACTGTGTTTAACCTCCATGACAATAAGTAACAACTCTCTGTTCTCCTGGTTTCCAACCTGCAAAGGACACAGGTTGCGCAGTAAAAGGCCTTAGGGTTTGAGACTTGATTGTTGGACAAGAAAACAGACTGTGTTTGGTGCCTTTTCCTCTACTGGCCCCTGCCCTGTACCCTGCAGGGTTGCTCACCCAAAATCCTTCTGTAATATGCCCGTAATACGTGTTGCAAGAGAGAAGTTATAACATATTCAGACCTACCATCATCCCAGCAGAGCATGCAGGTCCCCACTTTCATGGAGAAAAGGAGATGAAGGGTCAAACCAGCAAGTAACATCCTTTCTTAAAGCTTGTAGTGAATTCTGTGCTCTGGTTTTCAGATGGTAGCTGAAAGAGTTATTAAGCACTGAAATGAGCCGCCCAGGGAAGGGTTTGAGGCCCCATCCCTGGAGGGATTTCAAAGCCGGGTTGCCCTAGTGCTGAGAGACATGGGTTAGTGATGGGTTTTATCAGAGTGAGGCTGATGGTTGGACTGGATGATCTTCAAGATCCCTTCCAACCTAGACAGTTCTATGATTCTATAAATGATCTTGGTTGAGAAGGGGTCTTAATAACTTTGCTCTTTATTAATGACCTCGATAGTCCCTACTGATATAAACTGTGATCCAATATCCTCCTTCTGTCTGGCCACATGGAAATGTGGCTGATTACTGGAGCAGCAAAATGGGTAACCGCATCTGAACGAGGTTTACCACTGTGTGGCCTCAGTGGTGAGACCAAACATGAGACTTGGAGAACATGATCTGCCAGACGTGGATGTAACCATGAGCCATGTGGTGGCTCTTTTTGCACAAGCAAGTCGCCCGAGCAGCCTTCATCAGAAAAGTCAATTCCTGCCCAGGTTCAGCAGTGGGTGGATGTACCACAGGAGTCCAGCAGGTGATGGGGGTAAGGTAAAGAGAGGGTTTTTTAAAATTAGGGGTACCCAACATATGTGCCAGCGTATTTGGCCCTGTGTTATTAAGACAGAACATGAGAGGAGAATCATAGAATGGTTAGAGTTGTTTAAGGAAGGGACCTTAAAGATCATTGAGTTCCAACCTCCCTGCCCTGGGCAGGGACACCTCCCACCAGACCAGGTTGCTCCAAGCCCCATCCAGCCTGGCCTTGAACCCCTCCAGGGATGGGGCAGCCACAGCTTCCCTGGGCAACCTGTTCCAGAGTCTCACCACCCTCACAGCAAAGGATTTCTTCCTGGTGTCTAATCTAAATCTCCCCTCTTCCAATTTAAAAACGTTACCCCTTTTCCCGTCACTGCAGTTCCTCATAAACAGTCCCTCTCTGGCTCTTCTGTAGCTCCTTCAGATATTGAAAGGCTGTTATAAGGTCTCCCTGGAGTCTTGTGTTCTCCAGGCTGAACAACCCCAGCTCTCTCAGCCTGTCTTCATAGCAGAGGTGCTCCATCCCTGTGATCATCCTCATGGCCCTCCACTGGACCCATTCCAACAGGTCCATAACCTTCCTGAGTTGAGGATTCCAAAGTTGGAGACAGAGCTCCAGGTGGGGTCTCACGAGTGCAGAGCAGAGGGGTAGAATCACCTCCCTTGCCCTGTTGGCCACACTTCTCTTGGTGCAGCCCAGGATGGGGTTGGCTCTCTGGGCTGCCAGCACGTACTGCCGGCTCATGTTGAGCTTCTCATCCATGAGCACTCCCAAGTCCTTCTCCTCAGGGCTGCTTTCCACCCACTGTAGTATTAATTTCATCTCTTATGTGCAAGGCCTGGGCTAAGTTGGCCACAGTTACATAATGGAGATGCTCAACGGCCCTGTTTGAGTTGCTGACCATATGTGGGAGAAGAAATAGGCTGTATCCCTGAAGGGCTCAAGAGAGCTGGAAGAAGGCCGTGTTACCACTTTTCCTTTGCAGTCAGGACATCCAAGGCCAGTTGGATTGATGGGTAGGGAGCCAGTGTCAGAGGCATGGCCTGGGAACGTGCAGCCTGGCGCTGCATTGTCCCCCTGCAGGCAATCAATCCGTAATGCCACTTACTTCTCTTCACGCCCTTCCCTCCCTGTGCTGAGGGAATGGGACGTGTTCAGTAGTGGGTGGAAAACATCTGTCTCGGGAAGTTTTTGCATCCTTGGAAACCGCAGTCTCAGCAATTTCTGCACAACAAGAAACAACAACTTCATTTCTGTCCCTGTCCAATTTCACGGCTAAAGCCCACAAAAATCTTATCAGCATGATTAAGTGCACTAACTTCAGAAGTCATGCAAGTAAGCGTTTCCAGGGTTTGGCTCTGTTTTCCTTATTTGAAGAAGCTGCAAGTTAAGAGGACTTCTCTTCCCAACTGAGCTTTGTCATTAATTTTACTTCAGGTGTGCTTACTGGTAGTGCATTGCTTCCTTTGTATCGCTGTGAAGAATCTCATCTAGTCTCATTTTCTTTGCTGAGTTCAGCCTTCATTAGAAAACAGAAGGGACGTAGCTTTCTCCTGCTCACCCCAAAAGATCCCTTCTTTCCCATTTCCCCTGTAACCTCTTGGAGATTTTGTACACCAGCTTTGTTTTGCTCTGCCTCTAGTACAGCTGAGAATATACGCTCCAATAAAGACAGCAACATCCCAAAGAGGCCTGGAATTACCCCATTTATATCTTCATAGAACCGTTAGAGTTGGAAGGGACCTTAAAGGCCATTTAGTTCCAACCCCCCCTGCCCTGGGCAGGGACACCTCCCACCAGACCAGGTTGCTCCAAGCCCCATCCCCATCAAGACCCCATCAAGATGAGGTCTTGAACCCCTCCAGAGATGGGGCAGCCACAGCTCCTCTGGGCAACCTCTTCCAGTGTCTCATCACGATTACAGGAAAGAATTTCTTTCTAATATCTCAAGTCTCCCCTCTTTCAACTTAAAACCATTACTCCTTGTCCTGTCACTTCACTCCCTAACAAAGAGTCCCTCTCCATCTCTCCTGTAGCCCCTTTAGCTATTGGAAGGCTGCTATAATGTCTCCGTGGAGCCTTCTCTTCTCCAGGCTGAACAACCCCAACTCTCTCATCCTGTCTTTATAGGAGAGGTGTTCCATCCTAGTCAGCAACTAATGACACACACCAGCTTAATTAATTTGCTTGCCATTGAAGGACTGCATTTTCTCTAGCCACTCTCCCAGATTCCAGGAGTTAAATTCAGCCACAGTCACCAGAGTGGAAGAGCAAGGAGGAGAGAAGCCACCACTGTAATTAATGGCACTGGTTGACACATGCTGCCTCTACAGTGGCTACCAACACTATGTGTCTCACCAGCCTTCATGTCAAATGCCAGGGAACTGTAGGGGGGCTTGAGAAAGCATCCAGGGGGTCCAAGAGGGAACTGCACAGTGCAAATGCGGTGCCTTTGTCACATTTTGAGGGTTAATGAGAAAGAAAGGGCAGAGGAAAGTTCTTGTCAGGGCTTGAAGAGCCCAATGGTTTTGCATTTCGTTTATGACTGTGAAGTAACTTGAGGTTTTACAGTGCGAGTTCCCTCTGAAAGGCCATAAATTGCAGCAACCTGGCTGTTTTATATCAAATTAGGAACTATGAGTCGAGGAGCAAGTTGTTAAAATCTTGATGGATTTGGGAAATGAATAGCTGTGTTACTGGATGAGTAACATTTTCATAGAGAGATGAAATGCTGAGTTCAGGATGCAATAGTTTTCAGGGACTGCACACAGCATTATTTTTCCAATAACTGGAAAAATATTTCAGAGACTACACTTGCTGCTGGATTCTATCTGATGCATCTGTGAGATCTTGAGGCAGTTCTTAACACAAGGTCACATTTCTCAGTTTCTGTAACCAGAAGAAAAACGATCCAGGAATGGAAAAAGTGATTGTTTAGATTCCATTAAACCTGGGTTACTTATGTTGGGTGTCATCATTAAATTCCACATTAAGAAAGATGATTATATTTAGTCCTGGATGGGTATTTGTCGTAGGCTTTATTTCTCCTTTGACTTGTGAAACGAATCAGAAAATCATATGGGATTTGAAAAGCATAAGCTGATCTGTCATTTTCTTCCCAAACACCTTTTTACCTTATCCCACTAGACTTAATACTGATGGATTTCTGTGGGAAATAATTTTAAAAAGGAAGGGGACAGATGAAAATTCCGCACTTCTTCTGCTTCTACTTTCTGATGTAGGGCAGATAAGTGGTCGATCATTCCTCAGACTGTAGATACTGTCCCCTCAGCCATTATTTTTTTGCTGGCAGGAAGTACATGCCATCATAAAGTAGCACGGCCAACCAGACTTTTTAGTAAGCGATAATTTGAGGGAGTATAGCCGCATTCTGAAATATGCATATGCCTTTTTTGCTTTTTTTGCATTAACATGTAGAAATTCATATCAGGGGTGGTAGAGCATGAAAGGATGAGGTCTTGGGTCCTAGGTCAGGTTTTTTTGTTGAGCACCCAAAGCAAGATACATGTCCTGTGTGCGAGCTGGTGGTTCTGCTCTGCGTGTGCAGCCTCTCTGTGCTTAGTTACACAACTGAGCAAACAAACCAAGCTGTAGGCAGACAGGGAACACTAACAAAGCCGGGCGCCTGGGATCCGGGAACCGGTACGCACAGCGCTTCCAGCTTCTCCAGGACACCAGGATGCACATTCTTGCATGGGAGCCCAGTGAACTTACAAGACCTTCCAGATGCTGGGTCTTGGAGCACTGTGTTGGCCCAGAGACAAGTCAAATACACGAGGGAAGATCAGAGTAATGAAAACAAACAAACAAAGCCCCCTCTCCCCCCCCCAAAAAAAATGAGTCGTTGCTTCACCTCTTCCTCCCCCAGACCTAGATCAAGTTATGAGATAAGATCTGCAGCTCCACCTGCCATTTTGAATTTTTTCTGGTTCCTCCCCTTGGCAAGAGGGAGCTCAGAGCAGTTTTCCTGGCAGGGGCTCACTCTTTACCCCCTCCTTGACCTCCTCTGGAGTTGTTTTGGGATGTTAGGTTTTCTTTAAGCCAGGGCAGGGAGCGGATACCACAAACTGGACTTCTCTTCTTGCTGAGCTCTGTTTTTCAGAGGTGATGTAACCCTCTCTGTAATGCTCTCCTTCCTTGGTAGACACCACAAAGACCACAGTTCCCATGAAGAGTGTGCATCTTACAGCCCAGCAGCACTTAGGGAATGCATGGTGACCATCAGACCATCAAGTGAATGCAGTCACTGTGTTTTCATCTACGTTGGCTTTTGGTTGTTTTTTTTTTTTTTGCGTCAGGCTGCCAAAATGGATTTCAGCCGTTTTGAACTCAAATGGAGGGTGAATGACTTGCAAGTAGAGTTTCTGGCTCTCTGAATAGCTGTCATAGCTGTTTACATTACTGCTACTAACTTAAGATCTTAGGTTCTGAAAGAAAACTATCATGGACATGTGGCTACAGCTAAAGGGAGCGCTGTCGAATCCCGTTTTCTGATGGGAGCAGTTATCTGCTACCCAAGTTTTCCATTCCAATAGAAAGTCTGGAAAATGGCATCTTCCACTTACCAGGAAACGGGGATTATGCGGGAGGGTCTGCATCGACACATTTCCACATGGCTTTCGCCCTCATGCAGGGGAGAGGCTACTTCTCTCCTCCTCTACCATCAGCCCTGATCTAACGGAGACATCAGCACTGGGCCAGGGAATCCAGGTCCATTTGAATTTGGTCGGCATCCTCCCCCCATTCTACCACGTGATAGATAGCTCTTTTAAACTATTCTTCAATACGGAGTATGTGGCGTGACCGTGCCTCTAGATAAAAGATTTTAGAACAAGACCATTGACCATTTAAGAGAGTGTTTGGCTGTTATAAATTCCTACGTTGATACTTGGACTGCTCAGAAACAGTGAACTTTTCAATCAGTAGCGCTCCTCTGAGTTGGAATTACAGGGGATTGTGTGCCAGAGCTAATACGTTCCTCACATTCCTTTGTTTTCACAGGTGCAAAGGGCCAGGTCTTGAAGGCTGTCCAAACGGGTGAGTATTTCATTTGCTACAATTAACTACAGGGTTGAAAAGAATGCATGCCTGTTGACATTTCCAGGCTGGACCCTGTGAGGCTGGGGCTAAAGTTAAGCCTTCAGCTCTGTGCAGGGAAGTGATGGATCACAGCAGGCTCCGACCTACAGAAATGATTTCAGGAGCTGAGAAACATCCCCGGCTGGCACAAGACTCCAAAACCTCCTTCTGCTTAGTTTGTTTCTCAGGGTTGAGACCTGGGATCCGTTACCGGAGAACGAAAGGAGGGGCTGGAAGAAGAAAGAATTCAGGGCTGGTGGCAGAGAGAGAGGTGTTTAGGATTGATGTGCCAGGGGGATTCATCTCCAAGACACAGGGGGGTGGTGGAGACCACCCTGGGGTCTCCAACCGTGTGATCTGTCCATCTCCAGCCACTCTGTGCTCAGATGGAGGGTCATTCTTCACACTAGGTCTTACGTTGCACTGTTTGGTGGCCTCGTGACTAGCTCGGGGTCATGCAACAAGTGAGCAGGCTCGTCCAATTAAGAGAAAGGGATTTAGCTTCTGTCCACAAAGTCATGGTATGGCAAGATAAATTCAGCCTAGAAGTACTGTTAAAAAGTGACTCTATTTAATAGTAATCCCTGGGGCAACTTAGAGATCTGTCACAGCTCAGAATTTCTAAGTGCAAACCAAAAAAGCCAACTGTGGAAAACAGGTTTTCCTTCTCAACGTAAATTAGAAATGACCCAGGTTCTGCTAAACAGGCAGCAATCTGTGGGTACAACTTGGATGGTTCACATGTTACCTGGTACTGGGGGAGGAGGGCTAATGATTTGAAGTATGGCATGACCCTTAGAGCACAGCCTGCCCTCATAACGGTGGGACATCAGCCTCATTGCTGGTGTCACAACTGCATGTGCCTTCTTGATACCACCTTCTCTCCACATGCTTCATGTATCCGATCACATTCACACCACCTGTGGCTGGCATGCACGGGCATCACAGATTTGATGCTAACATGCTCCATGGGTTTGTCAGAGGGAGAAGAAAATGCTTTTGCTTAAGCCACAAGGATCAGAGTGAAGACTTTGAGCAGGTTACACCCCCAGTCATTACTGAACAATGGAAGTAAAAAAACTTAAGTGAGGAATGGGACTTTCTGCCCCTCTGCTCTGCCCTGGGGAGACCCCATCTGGAGCACTGGGTCCAGTTCTGGGCTTCCCAGTTCCAGAAGGAGAAGGAACTGTTGGAGAGGGTCCAGCAGAGGGCTACAAAGATGATGAGGGACCTGAAGCATCTCTTTTACAAGGAAAGGCTGAGGGACTTGGGTCTTTTTAGTCTGGAGAAGAGAAGGCTGAGGGGGAATCTGATCAACACCTTTTTTTTTCTTTTTTAATTTTTAGAAATAAAATTGCTTTGATTTTTTAAAGGAGGTGTGCAAACATGGGACAGAAGTAGAAACCTAGCAAAGCAAATGGCACAAAAAGGGTTGGTGCAGAAGGCTGTGCAGAAATGGTTGACAGAGGACACAAGAGATGGCTGAAGAGTGGAGCAGAAATTTTCACTGCCCAACATAGTAGATAAGTCAGGGTGGTCTCACATCAGCTCTGTTCTTCTGATCCTTCACCTTTTCTTAAAGAATAAAACCAATAAATACAACCACTGCATGAGGCACTTAAAAACACAGATGTCCAAGGTACCTGAAATGTCAGGTAGGCTTAAGTGGATGTCCAGAGAACATGTTTCATCAAAACCTAAGGCTTTGTGCCGTCTCTGGAGGGCTTGTTTTTCAAATTTTATGCTTAAGCATTGATTTTTTTATTTTTTTTTTCCTTACTCTATCCCCTCCTGTCTTGCAGCTCCAAAATCCCATCTATTGCAGCGGGTGTTGTCGGAGGTCTCCTGTGCCTGGTGGTGGTCGGCTTGGGCATCGGCCTTTACTTGCGGCGGCGCCACATCGTCAGAAAGCGGACCCTGCGCCGGTTGCTGCAGGAGAGGGAGGTGAGCACTGCGGGCACACCACCAGCTGCTGGCTTTATTTTGGGGCAGTAGGTGCCGGCCATCCTCCTACCAGAGGATGAAAGCACCTTCCATCCACTTTCTAACTCAACCAGCCCTTGGGGTTGGCCAACACCAACAGTCAGAAAAGAGGCGGTGTGCACCTTCCTACTTCATCTCAAGTCTTATCCCTCCAGCTATAAGTTTCAAAAAAGCTTTCCAAAGCTTTAGGGGATTTAGATGGCTAAATCCTAATGAAAATCATTGAGATTGTCTACTCAAGGGGAGGGGGAAAAAAACAAACTATACCTTCAGGGTGAGGTGCAATGTGTTTGCTGAGCTGTACCACCATCCCGTGTAGACCCTCAGCCTTGAGTCATTTCTCCCTCCAGAGCAGCCTTGGGGCTGCTGTGGCAACTCAGGACACTTCTGAAAATTTCACCCACTTGATCCAGATGTATGTCTGATCCCGAGGGGAAAAAAAAAACCAACAAAACAAACTGAGAGAGAAAGGAGAAGGGAGGGAAAGGAATTGAGGAAGTGTTTCTGCCTTGTCTTTGGTTTGTTTTTTAGCACAAAAACCCCACAAAGCCATCAAAGTGAATGTTGGGTATGAACAAGGTTTCTATCCTGCTTTTTTGATTTCTGAGAGGTTTTGTGTGTGGTACAGCATCACCCTCTGGGTACCTCACATATGAAAGAGCAAAATTCATTATCCTGGATTAAAGTTGCTCTTTTATGATTAGCCCCCTTCTCTTTCTAGTCCAATCCTAGTAAATAATTAGACAATTGTATTTAGCGTTCTGCTCAAATCCCGGTGCTTGCTGGCTTTGCAGTCAGCTGCTAAAATCCTTTAAAAAAAACCTCTCCTGCTTTTTAATGCCCTATCTGATGGTATTTTACGTACCACTGTACTCTACATTTGTTATAGCAGAGTTCAGTTTGTGCTCAGCTCCTATTGTGCCCTCTGGACTCTTCAAAATGAGGCTGTTTCATCCCAACAAAAAAGGTTGCTGGCCCAGTAAAAAACAGATTGCATCTGACACAATACGGTTTTATTCAAAGGAAAGGAAGAAGAAAGATTACCAAGGTGGGGGAAAAAAAAAAAACAAACTCACTTTTGCATCCAAAAAGTGTTAAATATCTCTGTTTGGAGGGCACCACTGCTGTTTGCAACAAGGCTGAGATCAAGTTTTGAAAACATCGATAGTCAATTCAACATCACCTTTTGTACTGGGAAAATAATCACTGTGCTGATTAAAAACAACACAGGGTTTCAGTTGCTGCTCATAAACCCTGCAATCTGGGGGAGCCACTGCTGCCACGGGAATTTCATCCTGTTAAGCAAGAGCAGACTTGAAAGGCTGCAGGTGATTCTTGCCCAGTATTTAAAATATTTTTATAATTTACTCAAAAGTTAAAAAAAAAAAAAGAGATCTTCTTTAGGGTCTGTAGTAATTGCTCTGTTATTCGTGACGTGTGTTTTAAGGCTTTGAAGTCAAAGCCTTCATTTGAAGAGCAGTATTCCTTCATTCTCCCTCAAAATGGAGTCGTCACCTCTGAAATTTGGAGCAACTCTAGCTGTTTATTGCTGCAAATCAGAGCGGACCTGTCCTCCCCTAAACCTCCCGTGGAATCAAATGTTCATTATTTTAAAGGAAGGATTTATTTGCTCTCTCCCCCCTGCCCAAAGCCTGCTGCTTGCTGCCCTCCCAGCTTGTATATCCTTCTAACGCTGCCTTCTCTCTGCACCAGCTTGTCGAGCCACTGACACCCAGCGGGGAGGCACCCAACCAGGCTCACCTGAGAATTTTAAAGGAAACAGAATTTAAAAAGGTCAAAGTGCTAGGTTCTGGCGCTTTTGGCACCGTTTACAAGGTAAGGTCTTTCTCTTCCCCTCTTCCCCTTGCCTCCCTCATGCGGAAGCCACTGCAACAAAGCGTGAACTATGATCATTGTGCAGATTTTTCTAAACTACATTTTATAGCGTGTATATACTTAATCATAGAATTGTTCAGGTTGGAAAAGACCCTTGGGACCATCGAGTCCAACCATCAGCCCCACTCTACAAAGTTCTCCCCTACACCATATCCCCCAACACCGCATCCAAACACCTCTTAAACCCATTCAGGGATGGTGACTCCAATGGTAGAGAGGTGACTCCAATGGTAGAGAGATGACTTGGTCGCCCTTAGTTGAGTTACAGATTGGGTAACATGGGAAGTTTTGCATAAGATGTTGCCAAAGCCGTACTCCTGAACCTGGGGGAACAAAGATCTCTACTTAAAAACTGCCACAGCCAAATATACCCTGGTTTGAATACTAGGGGAAAAAAAAGAAATGCCCTTTGGTCAGCTCAGTGCTAAGCCATTTTTCTCTGTGGTCTGGGGTCTTGTGTTTATAATTGTCAATTATAACATTTTTATAACAGCTTTTATTAGAACCAACTCAGATGTGTGGAAGTGGCCACGCACCTTCAGTTGTGTAGGTCTACAGGGTGTTTTTTCTCTCGGTGATTGTTTACCCTCTGCATTTCTTCTTCACCAGGTTCCACCTTTCTCTGCTTCCCCTTTTATTCAGAATACGTGTTTAGGGCTTGGCCAGTAGCACTGAAACACAACCTATAGATTCATCAATTTCTTTATAAAGCTCCATATGCTGAAGCAGGCTTCCAGCTACGTCTAGGAACTGTAGGGACACAAGTCCCATTGACCTCTGAACATGTGCACCGACATTGCTGGTGCTTCAGCAGAGCATCCTTGTAGCCCCACACCCTTTACCTGGTGTCTAAATGCCCTCGTGATGTAGACGCCTAAATGCATTGTAGATGTAGAGCACTACTGTGCATCTCTTGGGCTATTTATACAAGGATGGTAATGAACATGCCCTTCCAAAAAGTACAGTAGAGGTGACTGAGAGAGAAGTACCTCTCGCTGCATTAACAGGGTTTTCTCAACACCCACAAGATAAGTTTTTTTGCAAATTTTTGTTGTCTGCCATGTCGCCCCATTGCTCAGGATATTTAAGTCTACTCAGAAGATGTCAAATGTATATGTCATCGCGAGAGTTCACCTGTTAGATATGAGATGGAGTAATTCTTTGTACTTCTTTTTGGTAGGGACTTTGGATCCCAGAAGGGGAGAAGGTTAAAATTCCGGTTGCTATTAAAGAATTGAGAGAGGCTACATCACCAAAAGCCAACAAGGAAATACTTGATGTAAGTTTTCATCTTTGTTTTGACAAGGTGTCTGTGGATTTTCCTCTGTAACAACCAAAGGGATTTCAGGATTTGGGGTGGGAAGAAGTATTTTGCACCCAAACTGCATTCTTTGTTTATGACTACTGGGCTTTGTAGCCCTGTCTGTTAAGTGCTCTTGTGTCTCCTATGAAGCCCATGCTTGCAGTCCAAATACTGATGTTATACTTAAAGGAATAGCACCCAAAGAAGGGTTAAAACCATACATTTACAGCTAATTCTGTTTTCTTTATTCCGACGTTTCAAGCCTTAATCTGTGGCATTAATTGCCGTTATGGCAGTGCATCTAAACTCAGTAACAACATATCTAATGATTTTTGAATTCTGATATTGCATATTGTCATAAGCTAGTTGCATGGTTACATAGGATTAAATTAACTATAAATACAAAGAAAAAAAAAAATTCCCAGCTGTCTGGTGGCTCTGCCATAAACAGTAAGAAATTATCTCGCTTCCCAAAAGAGGTATGGAAGTTTTATTCTCTGCTTGGATATAGCTCATCACTTCAGAAAACAGGGGAAAAAAGGCTATGGGACACCATTTCAGGAGTTTATAGATGTGTGAGTTTACAACAAACAGGTGAGCTAGAGTCCTAAATAAACATTCTCCTGAAGTTGGACTAGCTAAAAATCTGAACTCTGTCACTAGATCCAAAGGCATGTCACATACAGCACCGAGGATATGTATTTATATACAAGGAAAGGAAAATGCTCAGTGTGGAGAGGAGCACTTAGATGCTCAATATACCTTCAGTTCAGCTTTCATGTGCTGTGGTTCAAACCTCAGCAACAAGAAACGAGTGTGTGTGGGGATGTCCATGTCCACTTCAGCCCTTTGAGCTCCAAGTTGGAGCCTACTGGGCTGCTCTGGAGGTCTGGTCAGCCCAGGGGTGCTCCAAGCAACACAGTGTTTTTGGAACAGATAAAGTATTTAAGCTTCTCCTTGCTATAGCCGCATCAGCGTGCCTATAGAAAGTGTAGGTTGGAAGTTTGGATGTGGCAGGGGCTCATCTATTGAGTGCTTGTTTGCAGGGGCAGGGTGCAAGTCCCTGGTATGTCCCAAATGGACCTGTGAAGTGCAGGTCCACAGCTTGGGACAGCCTGTTTGCATGGAAGTGATGGTGGTGCTAACCAAACACGCAAATCATAAAATCATAGAACGGTTAGACCTGGAGGGGACCTTAAAGATCATCAAGTACAAGCCCCCTGCCCTGGGCAGGGGGGGTTGGAACTCAATGATCTTTAAGGTCCCTTCCAGGTCTAACCATTCTATGATTCTATCATTCTATGAAATTTATTTTAAAATATAAATAAATCCAGCTTTGGCCAGCAAATGACACCTCTGGTAGGAAGGCTCATCTCAAATGGTTCAAGGTGGTGAATATCTTAACACAAAGCCAAGTCTCATAGCGAGGAGTGTCAAGATGGATGGGGTGAACAAACCTGTACTACTGAGGCTAATAAGCCACACCAGATTTTTCCAATCACCTTGAATTAAACAGTGTTATTCCAGTGCACTGCTCTCCTTCAACACTTTGCTTGCTATGTACGTGTAGTGGGGGTCCATCTCAGAATCCACCCCTGAAGCAACATCCATCCTGATTTTAGTTTAGCTGGACTCCAGACCAGTCTCAGACCTTCCCCAGGTCCCTGACCCCTGTGGCCCTGGTTCCTGCCCCTTGTCTGCCCACGGGTCCCTCCCTCTGCTGGTCCTTCCCACATGAGATGGGGAGATGCTCCCCTGCTGCCAGCCCTGAGCCTCTGCCCCTCATTTCCCTCTTCACACCGATAAGGAGCATAACACAGTCTTCACAAAGGACACGTTGGACTTAACTGCATTGAATTCCTGTGTACTAAAGGAAGGGTTAATGAATAAGCCCACAGCACTGCATCCTGCCTTCAGCAGATCAAGATAGGAGTGAGAAAGGAGTCGATGCAGGGACTGTGCTCTCTTCAAAAGTGGTATCAAAGTACTTTCCCCTTTCAAAGAAGTTTCTGTAGCATATCCCCACGTTATCTTTTCTTTTCCTTTCAATTAGGAAGCTGAACAAAAAGCTCTTGCTTTTTTTCAGTCCTGTTCATTTTTTTAGATTATTTGGTTGGTGGAATTCATTCTATATTTCATAAGAAAATACAAAAAAGTACAAAAGCAATGGAAGAAGTCCAAGGGATAACTCCAGAAGCTCCTCTCAGAACAGATATTTTTTTTGCTACACAACCAACTTTTCGAGGTCACTGAAGGTCACCTTAGAGATGATCATGTCCAATTAAAGATGTTTTGTTTTACAGAAGGTATAGAACGAGCACAGCGGCTTTAGCTCATATAATCCCGGCAAGCTCTCCCTGGCTTTATTAGGGTAGGGCTAATTCAGAAGATTGTTGTTGAATACCAAGCATACTTGGAGCAGGTCAGAGCGTTCGGCAGAGATTTCCAAGATAAACAGTTGAAACAAAGGCCCACTTTAATGTCTTGGGCTACTTAGAGGGACCCGCGACCGCACAATGACTCCCTTCTGCTCCCTGCCAGGAGGTGGTGGCCTATTTTACTTTGCAGTGTCCAAGGGAATAGGCAGCGCTGACGCTTGGAGGCTCTCCGAAAGGCTGTGTGGCCCCCATACGCCCACCCACCTCTTTCAGCATCCTAGTCCTCAGCCCCCAGGTCAGCCCCACGCGGGCTGTGCGGCAGATGGGCAGCCAGAACAGCTCCAGATCTGCACATTTATGTTTGTGGGGGTTTTTTCCCTTCTTTTTTTTTTCTCCCCGGCTGAAATGAATACAATATGTATCTGGATCCCAACAGGAAGCAAGGCAAGGAACAGACACACTTCGTGGGTCCAACAGCTCAGTTTGAAAGCCTAGAGGGGATGAGTCTGCCTAGAGGGGATGAGTCTTTTGGTCTCTGCTTACACCTGAGCATTGCATAATGGATTTGCAAGATTCTCTAAAAAAAAAGCTGCCGCAAATATCTACGTAAATTGAACAGCTGATTATAGTCTTGCTTTAGCTTTCCTGGAGCTGGCCCATGGAATCAGGGCAACAAAGAGCTACAAAGATGCTGAGGGGCCTGGAGCATCTCCCTTACAAGGAAAAGCTGAGGGACTTGGATCTTTTTAGTCTGGAGAAGAGAAGACTGAGGGGGGATCTGATCAATGCCTATAAATACTTCAAGGGTGGGTGTCAGGAGAAGAGGGACAGTCTTTTTTCAGTGGTGCCCAGGGACAAGACAAGAGGAAATGGGCACAAACTTGACCATAAGAAGT